>CM070522.1:32542620-32804424 GCA_036346375.1 Guadua angustifolia | reverse complement strand
CATGGGCATGAGCTTTGAACAACCGTGAATCGTGCTGTGCACTGTGGTAGCATCCTCCTTCCGTGACGATGAACGCCATGAATCTCAACCATGGGGTGGAGTCTCAACAATGTGTCTTCTAGCTCATGGTAGTAGTCATAGGCAGCATCCTTCGAGAGCGAGTCGTGATGCCTCCTCGATACCGATCTCCCAAGTGGCTCTTCTCACCGTGATGCCGATAGGTTAGCTTGTTCCTCACCATTTTCTCGCGAAATTAACAGCTTGCACACCATTCTCTTGTGGTTCATGCTGACGATCCAATCTCGACCTTGATATGCGCTGGTTTGGTGAAACCTCCCAAAACTTGGAGCACCTCCAGAGCTCATGTAGCCTCCTCAAGACTCTCACGATGACTGTGTCCTCCTCATCTAATTAAAAGAAAAATAGATAAGTCTTCCATCTTCAATGACCATTCCAAAAATTTAAGGTAGATTTCAGCAAAGGTAAGGAGTAGAGAATAAGATGAGTCAAGAGTGTTATTTTAATCCATTTTAGGTTTTCCTTTAGAAAATAATTTTTGACACTCTACCATCTAGGGCCAAGTCCTACAACAAGATACTCTCGATACCATCTTCAGAAGGACCCGACCACCAATTCAATCCATCAGGTTTTACAAGCACTAGTCCTGTGATCAATCGCTAGTGCACATAGCTTAACATCTAGAAGCATCATATCATACACAACGATAAGAATAATAAGACTTTATTTATTGAATATAACTAGTGTATGATCTTATTATCACTTACAATATTCAACCTCGCAAGGCAATAGTAAGACCAATGAGACAAATGCAATGAAAGTAGTAGAAAACGAGATGTCCCATCAAGACACCACAAGCGCCTCAACAAGGATTGGCCTAGTGACACGATCCACCGAAAGTCCTTCTCCAATAACGATTTATGATTCTCTCCATCGTTGTTGGTTGTTTAAGCAAGGGTGAGTACACCAACACGATTTCAACAAGTTGTGCACAAAATGCAATTCTATCATAGCTATATGCGTGCTTATTCCAAAGGAAAGGCTCAGGTTCATTTGCAATAAGCAAGATTTAAGAACACATACGATACATAGATTGAGAAGACAAGAAACAAATAATAACAAGTAAATAGATTCAGTGATTCTCAAACAACCCAAGTTTTCCATCCTAAATCAAGTTCCATTATCCACATGGCATCCCCGCCATCCCATCCAGCTTATCTATTTTAATTAACTACCCTTGATCTGTAATTATCGAAAGCATTGCTCAATACCAGGAGCACGGCTATCCTAATAGTTTGTACACTCGCAGAGGTTATGCACTTTACCTACATGATACAACCATGCACCACATGTGAACGATTATAACAAAGCCTTTACAATGCATCCTCTTAACCCAAAGTACCCGCTAAAGTTTCAACACATCAAGGGTTACACCACCACAACAGGCCCCCTCTTGCGCCATGTGAGCCACCCCAAGCATGGATCACTGTTACCACCACCCAGTCTCACGCCACCACTAAAGCACTCAAGTTAAGATTTGCAAATTAGTCACTAGGTCATTTCCCCATAATGCAGCATATGTGGTTGCATGATAGACTCAGTCAAAGGCTGCAAGGTTAAGTCCTTAAGATTGATTAAAGCAAGACATACACATACCCTCAGCTTTTGAGCCCACCCCGCACACTTGCCCTTCCACTTGCTTCTACCATAAAGTGATTACCACCCGGCTGATTACTTACAGCACCACGTGCTTCTCACAAATCAACATCGCTAGTGACCTCCCCGCCACGCATTAACTCAATCTCTTTGTGTGACCACACATGACACACAAATTAACATCATTGTTCCATATTCCATTAGTCAAAATTAATACTCAACATTTCATGTCCAAGTGATGACGTGGCATGGCTACATTTCTATTCCGTTCTAACCATCCATGTTGATTTCAATATTAACCAACTATAATGAACCAACCTAAGGTGACAAGTGGATTATGGCATACTAATAACAAGGTATGGTATAATTCAAAAGGGTACATTAACTAATCCCAAAGTTAAGTTGAAATCATTTGTACTCATAAATATCATGCAATAGAGTAAATGAAAATAGCAATTTTGCAAACATAGGTGCAACATGATCAAAGCACAACTTGCCTTTTCTTAAGCTCCTCGATATTGTTCAAGATTGTGTTGAAATGATAATTCCTCCTCAAACTCTCATCAACTCAACGCTTCACGCTAATCGAGAAGAAATAGCAAATAAACACCAAAACCAAAGAACAAATGAACTCAAAAATTTAAATAAAAACCATAATTATAAAGATCTAAATTTTAAAATTTTTAGGAATTTGAATCACCTCAATCGAGTTCGATACAAAAGTTATAGCACTTTGAAGTTTTAAAATCCGAAAATCCTTAAAATCATAAAATCCGAATTTATCGAATTATTTTTATAAAGAAAATATGAATTTTTCCCGCCGATCAGTATGGATGAGACGTGGCAAAATCTAGACCCCTGAAAATCAATCTAACGGCTCCGTAAATCTACCACGTGGCTCAATATCCACCGGATTCTAATCTAACGGCCACTACTTACCCGAGCCATTTATCGCTCACTTAAATGACGTGGATTTACTCCTAACCCTCCGATTTCAATCCGACGCTGAACTTACCAGCGATCCACTATTTCGGCGACGGATGGTTTCCGCGCCGATGGCAATCTGACGACTAGCTAAAGATTGAAGTTCGATTTTATGAGGACACTGAGTGAAGATGCGCGGACGGGGATTTACGACACGCCACAAGGGCGCCCGGCCGCAGGTCCTGGACAAAGGACGGTGGTTCAAGTGCAGGCGACGCGGAACCCGCTGGTCGGGTACCGGTGGCGGATGGAGGTCTGTTGACGGCGTGAGCACGCTGAAAACTCTTCGAACTCCATGAAGGTGGCGCAAGCTCTTGATGACCCTTCATTTGAAGCATTGGAAAAGGCGCGGGCTTCCGATGAACCTCGGAGGAGACTTGGGTCCTTATATACCTAAAGGACACAAGAACGAGGAAAGTCCGACGGCAAGGGGGAGTTGGACTGGAGATTCGGCAAGGCAATGTATTCGACTCTGGACACGATGATTCTACCGCCTCCGATCGTGATTTGACGGCCCGGATAAGATGGAAACCCCAAACCCAGATTGTTTGATGAAGGCCATAGGATGAAGATCTAATCTACTGCTAGCGATTAGGGTTTCATAAATGACGGGCGTGTTTGTGGCACTTGGATCCCATCCAACGGCCGATATTACCTCCCCGATTCAAATCAGCCATTCCACACAAAGAATTGCCACGCCACATACGCTCATGGAGATTTTCCTAGTTTTTCTATTTAAAATAATCCAGAAAATAAATTGATTTATTTAGGGTAGTAAAAATATCAAAAATTCCAAAAAAATCTCAAAAAATATTTTGAGACATTCGATTTAAATAAAATATTTTGGCAAAACTTTATTTTAAACTTCTTTTATAATTATTTCAACAAAAGGCAATAATAAACTCCTTATATTTAAGATTTCAGCCTTCACCAAATTCATCCACGCCACCTTGCACATTTGCGTGAAAAGTCCTTCCATTTCTTCAAATTACTGATAGGTCCCCTCGTAATTTTTCCGTGAGATCTAAGATATTTTTCTTTTCTTCGTGGTTGGGTCCTCGGCGCTGTATTTTACTAAAAGCCTCCCGTTAATTTCTAATCGCTAACAAGCCCTTTTCTAATTTTTCAGATAGCTAATGTGTCCAAAAATAACAAATAGGTCCTCGCTTCACGCTCGTGTCCTTTCTCCGTTTTTTCCAAAATGTTTTACTAAAAAAACCTTAAAAATGTTGCCAACCCAAAAAACTTGAAAAAATGTTTTCCCATTTAAAAACCCTAAAAAATGCTGCCACACCCAAAAACTGGAAAATTATTCGCCACCAAAAACACAGATTTGTCGAAGATTTATAGCAACTTATGGATTTGCTAATCGGTCCTTTTTCCTCTAGCCTATTTTTTCACCCCAGGTTATGCTAACATGTATTATTACTACTGTGAACGCCAGAGAGTATTAGGCTCAACAAAAGAAGGTTGTCATCTCTAATAATTTTTCGCTCTTTTTCCTCTAGACTGCTTTTTATTGCAGTGGTTTTATGATCTCGATATTTTTTAAAAGAGTATTATTACCCTAAGAACGCAGATAGTGTTAGGTTCTATAAGAAGATTGTCATCTCTAATAATTTTTTTCACTTTTTCCTCTAGACTATTTTTTACCTGTAGGTGGTTTTGCAAAATTAAAAATGCATCCATTCCTTCGATCGACGGTGGTTTTGCAAAAGGGCCCTATCGTTGTGATATTCGTAGTAATGGGTCATTCGCTTTTATTTTTTGTTTCTCAAAAATCCAGAGTTTTGTATTCATGTTGGGTTCTCCGCTTTTCCCTAAAAAATGTAGCCATCACTAGAGATATGTGTGCAAACACATCTCTAGATTTTTCCCTAACTCGATTTTCCATTTCGATCTTCGATATTTTTTAGACGGTATTATTACTCTGTGAACGATAAAGTGTTAGACTCGACAAAAGAAGATTGTCGTCTCTAATAATTTTGCACTCTTTTTCCTCTAGTCTATTTTTCGCCGGTAATGGTTATGCTAACATGTATTATTATTCTGGTGAACGGTAGAATATTAGGCTCAACAAAAGAAGGTTGTCATCTCTAATAATTTTTCTCTTTTCCTCTAGACTTTTTTTGCTCGTGGGTGGTTTTATAAAATAAAAATACATCCGATCCCTTCGATCTATGGTTTTGCAAAAGATTTAAAATATTTTGAAATCAGAATAGGTCGTTCATGCTATTTTGAAAAAAAAAGTTAGCCAGCCGAAATCTGACGCAAAAAACTCATATCGATTTTTTCTCATTTCACTAGTAAGATCGCTCGATTCTACCTAGTATATATAAATTCAAAATAATTCCAATAAATCCCTTAAAATCCAATTAAATCCAAAAATTCACAAAATTCATAAATTGCAATAAAATAATTTTTAATAATTAAAAACTCAAAATTGGGATGTTACAACCTCCCTTAATCTGAATCTCAATTGAGATTCGTGTATCGACTAGAGAATAGGTTTTGAAATTCGCCAGATCTTCTTCTTCACACCCTGTGTTGCTTCATTTTCTAATGATTACTCCATTGAACTCGCAAAACGAGTGGACTTATTTCGTCCTACGCTCCATTACATCCGTAATCTTAATCGATCGCTTGTAAGTCGATCCTCCCGTCACTCGATAGTTTCTAACCGGTTCCGCCTTCATCGCACTCGAGATATTTTTAAGTTGCTACACATGGAACACATCATGGACTCCTACTAATGATCGAGGCAACTCCAACCGACACGCAACCTCTCCTCTCATGCTCAAGATCTTAAATGGTCCTCACGATCTAGGTGCGAAGCTTCCTTTAACGTTGAACCTTTTACTCCTTTCAAGGGGTGACTTTGAGATACACAAAATCATTAGGTTCAAACTTAGTTCTCAACTCTATTTATTGTCCGAGATAATGATGCCTTAGATTTCCATGATCTATACTTTTAGCCATGTCGATTAGGGAGGGCAAGTAATGACAGAGAAATGATTGAACCAAGTGAAAGAAGGTCAATACTCACCAAAAGTTTACCTTTTGTTCCTTGCATACCTAGGTGAAATCAAACTTTTAAATTTGCAAGTTGGAATCTCTCTCTCTTAATCCCCAGCTAATTTTGAGGTTTGGAATCAAATAGGAAAATGACATGTAACGCTTCTGCCTCTAAAGTTTACTCCAACATGCGCAAATCATGCTACAAGTATATACATTGTTACCTAACTTCAAAGGGGAACTAGTGAGCCTTTAATTTAGAAAGTGAGAGTCTTTTATGTATGCGAATTTAAGCAGCATGTGAAATTTTGTGTTCTAAACGAACACTCATAAGGTATTCCAATAGTGTCACTTCAAATTGCTTTTTAGCTATACCATGTTAGCAAAATCCCACGTGAAGGAGAGAGGATGTGAGGAAGAGCATGTGTTGTCACCTATATAAGAGACAACCCGATCATGTAAACCAAAGCAAATAGTGATAGAGTGAGAGAGCAAAATGTAATAAAAATAATATTAAATAGTTAGAAGAATTATCTTAGAGACATACCATCAAGATGTTGTCTCTAGTTCTCAGATTCAGATAAGTTAAAATCCTTATAGACAAATCCGGGTTGTTTGGGAGGCTATGCTTCAAATGCAGAGTTAAGTAGTGTAGCAAAAGTTGTAGCATAGCCCGAGGTGCTTCACCACGCGCCTCCCCGATCTAGTCATTTTCCCGATCTAGCCCCTCACGTTGCTCCCTCTCATCCAGATCGGGCGCAGAGCCTCCTCCTCCAGATCCGTTATGCGGTGGTGCCTCCTCCTCCTCCCCTATTCACAGCTGCCCTCCCGATCCCACCAACAGATCGTCTCTTCCCTCAAGCATCGGGCATGTCATCCTCCTCCACGCAGTGTTTCCTCTTCCTCCCATTTACTTGTATACAGCAGGATTGAGTCAAATAAATACTTGATCTATCCAAACCCATTTGCCACACAAATCAAGAAAACTTAGCAAGGAAACTAGTTAGTTTACTTCATTTCGTGGTTCTTGCATCCTCAAGTATGAAGATTCTTGTTCAATGCTCCTCAAGATGATAGAGAGACAATACATGTAGACCTACATATTCTTGTTTAGTGTTGTATAACACCCGAACCTTTTCAAAGATCACATCTAATTGTTTAATAGAGAACTCACAGCTTGTTCTTTGTTAGTGCCTTTATCGGGTAACTTTGCCGACTCATCGATCCTATGGCTATTATTTGTTTCCTTATTACCTTCTTGAACTGAGAGTCGTTTTTCTTTTGCGCATAACCAGAGAACATAAAGAACCGTAAACAATAACCTCTCGAGGTAAGTTCCCCTTCGTGATAAGACACATCACATGCTATGTCTACTCGATTCTCGAAGTAATACAATATGAGTATATTCTCCAACCTGATTATGTTGTAATGTTTGTTTAAAATGTTGATTCAACAAAGTTCTCAAAGATATTTATGTCTTATGCCATCAGCTTGAACTCTACAAAGGCATTTTACTTGATACATGTGTTGAAGTGTACTTATTTCTATATTTGACCATGTTTTGTTATCACATCAATCTCTACTCCACCGAGATATAGTACATTTATAATTATTGATATTTGGTCAATCTTGTCTAAGTCAACATATTTAATCTTTCAATTTATTACTACTTCTTTCTTTTTGAACTATAGTTTTCTTCTTCATTAATTATGGCGCCCGTGAAATGTTTAGGTTCAAAAAATTGCTTGATTTCGTGGAGGTGCTATCCTCTAGTTGTTGGGTGTTTTCAGATAACCCGCAAGTAAATTTGTAAGTCAAGGGCCATGCATTCCTCTCCTTGATGGTTGACTCAGGAGCCCAAGATGTATAATCGTTCGAGTTTAATATCCTCACTACCGCTACAGTGGTGGTGGTTTTATTGCTAAAAAGTGTGATCAAGACTAGGTTACGCGAGGGCTCAAGACAGCCTTGAGCGCTGTCTCGAAAGTGAGGGGAGCGAAGGCTCTCGAGCCGGAAATGTTCGCCGAGCGATGATGAGGGACTCCGGCTACAGCACGCGGACGGGTTGTCGAATGCGAATGTGAAGTGGGGAAGAGAGAGCGAGAGAGCCTTCCTTAGAGAGCCCCGCCTCCTTTATATATGCGAGGGGCAGTTACACGGGAGTTTGGAGAAAAGGGGGTATACTATGCCCGGAGTCTCGGCTTCGGTCGTGGCGCCGACAAAGTTGTCATTCATCCCATCGGGTTGGTAGACACAACGATATGTGTTCCGCTTGAAGGTGCGCACTGCCTTCCACCCAATTCAGCAGCCGACGTTGTTTACGCTGCAATTTGTTCCGCCAAGACGGAGCGCTTTTCATCAGGCAAGATCGGGCGGGCGGGGTCGGCGCTTGACTTAGCAGCCTCGGGCTACCTTGGGAAGGAGCCACCGCCTGCAAGATGGCTGCCGTGGTTCAATGTCGGCAGTGATTCATTGTGGCTCGATCGGGGTGTCGTGGGCGAGGTCGCCGAGCCGAGGTCATGCTAGGGATCCAACCCGAGGTCGCCTGAGGATGGGCGGGCGCCTGGCCTCGAGGCTGCCGACTGGCTTTTGGTGGGCCCGACCGAGGCCAAGGGTCCTTCGTGGCCCCACGAGGCCTAGAGCCGGGCTCAAAGCGTGATCGCCCGTGTTCCTGCACCATATTTAGGGACAATCCCATCTCATGTAGGACGGAGACTTTGGTAATACCTCCAAGACTTCCGCAGACCGCCAGCCAAATGGCCATGTCCGTGATGATCGAGAGAAAAACGATCTTGAAATAGATGTATATACTTGGGCACCCCTGGTATAAGTATTCATCACTAGTATTACTCACTCCATTCTTTTTAGGTGACACCCTAGAATTCTGCCTCTAAAGTTTGACCACTAATATGTTTACAACTATCCGGTTTGGCTACATGAAACTATATCATTAGATTTGTCATTAAAAATACTTTCATAATATTATAACCTTTTTAATATGTAAATAATAAAGTAATGGTCAAAGTCATGTCTCTGAGATCAGGCAAAGTCAAAACATCACTTAAACAAGAACAGAGGGTGTACCATATTATGTTGAAACTCTAATGTGTTTGAAGGATCAAGTTGGCTTAGAGGGGTGAATAGGCAAATTTTCAAATTTTTAGATTTAGTTACGTAAAGATTATCTTGTTTAAGAAAAGATCTAACAAATACAATATGGTAGAAAATTTAGCACAAGACAATAATAACAAATGAAAGGTAACACGTAAAACAAGAATAATCACAGAGACACAAGAATTTTTCTCATGGTTTGGAGCCACTCTCTTACTCTAACGCTAGAGCACTCTCTTGAAGTATAGCTCCTCCAGCTATCGCGTAGCTTTGGTCTCCACTCTGTAACTCTTTCATCATCTCCCATGGAGGTGAGTTCCAAATCTCTCACAATCAAGGTGGCCTTCCACAAGCTCCTCCTTTGAATGTCACACCTTCACAAGATCCAAGCCGCCTAGGACCACTAAGATCCAAGAGTAATAGACTATGCACTAGTCTCCGGCTCCCCGTTCACTCTCAAGACAACACTCATCGACTCACTTGAGCTAAAACACTTAGAAAGTGTTAAAATTTTGAGTTCAAAGGTGAAGTTCAGTCTCCTTGGTGGAATGAATGCTCTAAGATTGCTAAAATATCAAGGAGATCAAAAAGTTCTATGGTAGATAGCTCGTAAAATGCTTATATAGATATTTGGAATGAATATAATATACACTCTACCATCGTGACTGCTGAAAAGTGTTAGATCGTCAAAAATTAGGATTATATGTTTGCAATGCATTTAGCAATATAATCTAGCAATAATCTGTCCTCAGGTAATTCTAACCGATCCATAATATTTACTTAATGAAAATTTTGGTCCGTCAGTACATAGGATAATTAGATGTTTTGGTCTCAAGCGAAGAAATGTGAATTTGACATGCACACGACCGTAATAATTTGTTCGGCCAGAGATGGATTTCAAAGAAGTTTACTTACAACGGATTTTTGAAGTAATACAAGAGTTTAACCAAGAGGAGAGCTTTTATTTAGATCGAATTTTGTGTTAGAAGGAATTTGGTCCCATGAAAATGGTGTGCGCCTTTGTTGTTTTAGACAAGGATTCTTTCACCACGACTTAAGAAATAAAGGGTCTGGAGAAAATGGCTTATTTTGACCGAGATTTTTGTTATGAATTTTGGTCCATCGTGAATGGGATAGGCTCAAGAAGGATTTTGACTAAGTATGCTTTGCACCGACTAATTAGGAATGGTCCCATGAGAATAGAGTTTTTGACTAAAGTTACGCTTGACTTAAGAGATGAGTAAATGAGGTTTAGTCAGAGATGAGTAAATGAGGTTTAGTCCTGGACACAGCTTGGACTTGGACTTTGGGAGGAATATTGGTTCAAGGTAAAGAATGACTAAGACATTTTTAACTCCAAGCCCCGATTTAGTCTAAGCCTTATGAACCAAAATTCGATATGTGCAAAGTCTCCCTTTATAGTACACAACCAAACTAAAATAGTCCTAGCTACTTGGCTTGAATCATCTCCTAAGCCAAAAACTAGTAACAAAGCGTTACTTTAATATTGCCTTTCAAGAGACTTTAACGCTCAAATCAATATTCTTCATAGCTTAGAGATTATTGACTTAGTCATCAACACAAAAACCATATTATTAAACATGATAAAAGAATTAGGGGCCTAGATGCTATCAATATTCAGATGTACTTGTTATTTTTGTAGGTATGGATTATTATAATATATACCTAGAGAAGAAGACAAGGGCACCTTCTTAAATAACTCTGCATCAATGGGTTATCACTAGATCAATCAACATTATTTTTGCTCGGCACAAAACCGATAAAAATAAGGGTAAAATCAATGAAAGTAAGTTGACAAAAATATCCAGATTTTCAGCAGCAACCGATTTAAAATAAAAGTATTTTTATCTTACGAGACACCCAATGAAAATATCGGCCAACCAACTCCGCCTCACCTCGATATGTGGCGGTGGCTATTTTATCGACCTTGGCCGATGAAAATAACCCGCTATGTCAACAAGCAGGCATGCCAAGATTTTCGCCAAGAAATTTAAAAAAATACAAAAAATTATAAAAATCCCAAAAATTCACAGTAATATCACAAAGATGCATATAATTCCTAGAAAATTCATACGCATATATATAATTCACAGAAAAAATTCCATAAAAATGTAGAAAAATTTTAACAACCATAGAATGTCCATCACAAGTTCATTACGTATATTCATCATACAAATCCACGCCACACATCCTGCATATCCGAACACAACCATCATTATTAGAGCTCATTGTACTTGAACATTGATGTGCAAGTATATGACAAAGGAACCACCCACAATATTTTGGGCATCAACCCCTGCAACCAAAGAAAATAGTCAAGTCACCAGAAAGACAAAGGAACTAATGTCGAACATTAACAAATGCAAAAACATGAGAGCATTACACAACAACTAGGAAGAAAATCGAGGAAACATTTACATCATAAAGTAATCCAAATTAATGTCAGATAAAGTCATAACAAGGGTTCAAAAAATCGGAACTATTTGGAAATTTTTGATGCTCAAGGTGCTGATGAAGATTATACTCAACAAAAATATGAATGAAAATTATATCAACAAGGTGCATACAAAGTGCGAAAATTATACTCAACAAAAATATGAATGAAAGCTGAAAATGAGTAACTAAATGGAGTAAATGTCATTCTGCTCTTCAAGACGCGACTTAGCTTTCCATTTAAACAGCTTTTAGTAACATTCTTCTCGACAACAATTAATTTATCAATAATCCTTTTCAAGTTTTTTTTTCTTTGTTACCATAAAAGATATAGCTAGATGAAGTGTTCAAATTGTTAGAATCCAATGGTTACAAAGAAGCTCATCAAATAGCAATTGTCGGAGAGTACTAATGCAAGCATTTATGAAGTAACAATCAACTTTAGCACATATGCCATGCCAGATTTACCTCACAAATTCAAATTTAACTTGGTGAAGTGGAAGTTAGGTCGCTACCCACATCGTTGTCTCGAGTTGAAATATTGACTAACCGATGGTGACCTCGAATTATTACTAATATCGCGCCCAACTCGGGAGGCATGCTATACTCAGATGATATATCCAAAAGTTTGCAAAATTACCACTATTAATGTAAATAACCAAACAATTGGAATGCAATAGACCATATTTGTAGGTGGTAAGAAAAAGGCAGGAGGTGAAGGACGTTGAAATGGTGGAAGTGACACAGCCGATCCCATGTGAGCAGATAAAATATCCTGAAAAGTAAGAACATCAATTTCATTTGCAAATGTTAAAATCTAATAACATTAAATAATTCCAAGTGTAAATGGCTATATCTAAACATATTTGCATAGGTGTCACTCCATATCGCACTTTGACATGCCGAGCATAATTCCAACCCTAGAGCATGGGCACTTTGCTAAACCGCCACTTGGAGATGAGGAGTACATAAGATCCACTAAAGCTTGTGTATTCACCATCCACTCTTTTGTGGGCATCTCATTACTTCCAACCATCGTGACATCCACGCATGATCATCTCCCATTTTCCACGATTGGGTTATACTGATGAAATTTCACTCGATGCTATGACATGTCATAAACCCATAAGCCATTGCTCATCCCCGTGCCGTCCAAAAATGTGAACAATTTAAGACCTACACAATTCACAATTTAATATCTAGTTTTGAGATGATATTGTTTAGTCTTTAAAACCATACTGCATGATAGCACCATCAAGTTTCAATTAGAGAACCACTAGAGGATATTCTAATCGATGAAATATCAATTTAGATACATAGTGTCGATTCCAATTTAGAAAATAATGTCGATTCCTCAGAGTGCATCATACATTTCTACCTAATGTATGGATCATTTAGACAATATTTCTAGTTCTCTCAAGCATTGTTTTTTGTCTTCCTAATTAGCTTAACTAATATTTTCAAGACATATTTAAATGACCTGACATGCGTAGGGTAAGCAAGTGATGAGGCTTCAAACGCAATGCTTTATCAACAATGTGCGTGGGTTCTTCATTTCAGA
Source organism: Guadua angustifolia (assembly GCA_036346375.1). Lineage (NCBI taxonomy): Eukaryota > Viridiplantae > Streptophyta > Magnoliopsida > Poales > Poaceae > Guadua > Guadua angustifolia. Next base: position 32,791,625 of record CM070522.1, on the reverse strand, counting down.
AGGACGATATGTATATGATTACAACATAAAGTAAGGCATCATTCAATGAGATTACAAAGATAAAGCAAAGCATGAACTAATAAACATATATGGAATGGTAATGTTGTTAGGTTAATTTATGCTCACATTAACAATCTAAAATTAATATTAACGATGCTAGGCATATACTAACATTGACCACAATTAATATTACTAACATTGAGTATATATTTAGTAACAATCAAAAATATGAGTTAATTATCTACCATATACTAACGTTGAGCATATATTAGTAACAATCAAAATTAACATTAACAATGCTAGAGCATGTACTAGTAACAATCGAAAATATGAATTAATTATCTACCATATACTAACATTGAGCACAATTAACATTAACGATTCTAGACCATATTTTTTAGCAATCAAATTCACTAAACATATTACAAATCTCTATATGTACCAAGATATTGAACTTCACTGGCTGGATCTATGGCATGTGAGCAGGCGGCTGGCCATGAGAAGGGCGCGGAGTGAGCACAAGTGGCAAGCAACGCAAAGCGGAGGTGGCGAGGCGCGACGGTGAAAATTCAAGCTCCATTAATTTAGTTTTTGTATTAATGATAAATCTAATTTTGAGACTAACTATTTTGTTTAGTTCAACTCTTATTAGTCTCTCTTTGGATGAAAAAGGTGAAAATATCAATGGTAAGAATTCAAGTTCATATTGTCATATCTTGTTGCATTCTTTGGATATAATTTTCATGATCATATTGATAAATCTAAATATGAGAATAACTATTTTATTGAGTATATCTTTAATTAGTCTCATCTCATAGAAAAATGGAAACCCAAGGTATACACTCATATTCATTTTATAATATCTTAATGTATATTTTGATTCAAGTTAAAGGATGAACTCTACCATTATTTAGACCTCAAATGTGCATAATGTTTTCAATTCCATATATACATGAATACAACACATTTAGGGGAGTTCATACTTTACCTTGATATTTCAATAGTATTGATCTAATTCATCTTTCTATATCAAGGATCATTACTTTTGAAATAATTCTTTGAGTATATTTAACTTGTGTAGTTGTAGTATACTCATGGCATATAGAATAAACTCCAAAGCAATCGAAAAAATTGAATATGTGCATATTGATTCAAGTTCAATTATTTATATACACATATTTAATAGAGTTTATTCTAATGTTGATGATATTAAGAGTATTGATCCCTTCCATCACTCCATATAAATTGATTATTACTTTTAGATTCTATCGAATTGAGTATATGAAACTTGTGTAGTTAATATATACTCATGACAATTTAAATTCAATTTAAATTAGAATTCGGTTGCTCTTAAATCAACAAAGAACTAATAATGAGTTGATGGTTCACTTTGTTGATCCTAGGGCAATCGAAAATTCTTGAGTATATGAAGTATTAGTTGCATTAGTATACTCAAGACACAATTAATCTTTTCAATCAATTGTCTTTTCGTTGTGGTCAATCATTAAAGGAAAAGATCAAAGGATCTTGAAAGCATCCATTATGTGTTAATGGAGTGCATTGATGATTGAGACAAACTATGTGCTTTGGACTAACACTTTCAATGAGTTTAAAATAGGTAAAGTCCAAGGTTGAGATGGATAAATGGGACAAATACATCATGTGTTGATGAGCGCCAAAAGAGGATCCCGAAGAAAGACAAGGGGAGTTCATCATGTGTTGATGAACAAGATAAAGATCCCGATTCCTGGAGAGAAGATAATTGGTCATCATGAAAGCTCTAGTGGTTGTGGAGAGGCAAAGGTATACCTAGCTAGGGCTAAGGATGTGTTCCTAGTCTTTACTAGTCTCGACATGTTTGGATGGGAGATCTGGCAGTTAGTATAGGGTGCCATACTATTAAGAGAGGTCAAGTCTTATAGCTTGAGTTTCATCATGTGTTGATGAACTCAATCCGGTTCACTCTAGCTCACTCTCTTATTTGGTTTTTGCATGAGTGAAGAATTTGTATGTGTTGCAAATAAGAGAGCTCATGTTTGCTTCTTTATTGAATCTTAATCGATTTGGCTTTTACATAGAGCTATGGATTTGCATGTGTTGCAAAAGGAGATAGTTCATATAATTTGGTTTATGTGGTTTTTGTATGGAGCTAAGTTTTGCATGTGTTGCAAAAGGTGAGAGCTCATGCATCGTGGTTTTAACTTTCAGATTTGATCATGTATTGATCATAACAAGGCTAAGTAAAGTTTATGCTTTGTGCTTGCAAATGTTGATTTTTTATTTGTAAATGTGGGTTGTAAATAAGTTAGAGGTTATGGGTCTCAATCTTAGAGAGTAAGATGATATTTGCAAATGTGTTTTCAAAAGTGTCGTAGATCATATGTTGATCCCTAAATGGCTAGAGGATTGATTTTATAACTTTTCAAGTTATTTGCAAATGTGTTTTGTAAAATTATTTTGACCATGAGTTGATCATCACATGGCTCAAGATTTAATCTTATCGACTCATTCTAGCTTTCAGTAGTTATGCTTTTGATCAAGTCTTTGTGAAGGATTTTTCAAAATCGATTTTAGGCTTTGGCTACTACATTGTAGCCTTTATTTTTATGATATTTAAAAATATATATGGTTGCTTAAATCTAAAAAATAGGTGGAGATTGTAGCCCTCTTGATAAGCTTTCAGAGATAGAGTCTAAGATCACCTAAATCTGGAGTTCTGAGTAAAAAGTTATGACCGCTCTAGTAGTGAGATGGACAGGTAGCACTGCTCTCACATTGGCGTGGTAGCACCGCTTGCGTTGCACGCCCCAGATGGGCGGTAGCACCGCCTGTGCGGTGTAAAAAGTACATAACACATGTTTTTAGTCTTGAGAAAAAGTAGGGTCTGTAAGCACGCTTCAAAGTTTGTGAGCACCTAGTTTATCGTGACTTTTTGCCCATTTTTGCCTCTCCAACGGCTAGTTTTCAAAGCTTATAAAAGGAGTCTTGGAACCCACATTTGAGGTTTGTCTGAGTATTTGGGTGTTTGTAAGAGTTGTGTGCATGTGTTACCTCTTCCTTTGCCTCGTGAGCTGAAGAGGTGAGGCCTCATTGCATGTGTTGCAACTAGAAAGTGGATTGAGTCTCTTGTGCATGTGTTGCTCTGGAGGAGCCATTGCAGGCATGTGTTGCACTTGGTGATCACCCGAGTACATGTGTTGCACTAGTTGAAGTTCAAGCGGAAGGCTTGGCTTGTTACTTTTGGTGTTTGGTTCGACACCTAGATGGTGTGGAGGCGCTAGGAGGTATGAGCTTCGAATGGCGAGTTGGGTCAGAAGTCCTAATAAGTTGTGAAGGCCAGGCTCGCCACCCTGAGCGGAAAAGTAACCACTAGTGGAATCGAGGCGGGTGCTCAATTCAGGAGCCGATCCAAAGTGGTTTGGGCTAGCCTCAACGTGATATTATGAGAGACTAGCAAGTCTTCGAACGCCATGGTAAAACATCTAGATATGTCTCTTATGTTTGCTTGCAATTATCTATTTACTTTATTGTAATTTACATTTCTAGAATTAAATTGCTTGATTGTCTTTAGGATTATATATTCTTGAGTATAGATATACTAATTAGTATAATTTAGTGAGCCTAGTTGACTTAGGCTTTAATTGCAAAACCTTAGTTTATCGCTCCAAGATCTATTATCATTTAGGTTTTAACATATGGATAAATAGGGCTAGATTTTAACTAATTGTCAAACAATTTTTAAAGTCACTTATTCACCCCTCTAGTCGCATCCTCAATCTTACATGCGGTGCAAGCGGAGGTGGCGAGCTGCACAAGCGTAGAGGATACAGAGGCGCCTGGTCTCGATCATGGGCGGGGCATCGCAGCACGCGGGCCACTGGCCTTTGGCTTCGATCCAGCATTTTTGTCTACTGCCGATGAAAATATCTGCCTCGCCACGGGTTTATTTTTATGGCCTAGGCCGACAAAAATAGCTAATCCCCACCACGGTCCTATTTCGTCACAAGACCGCAATATGTTGTTTTTCGCTGGCCCGACCTACTAAATGGTGCACACAATTTTTGAAACCTCATGCGATGACTTATATATTTTCGCCTACTTTGTCATGATATCGATAATAAAATCTACATAATTTCTGCTCTGCTCATCTAGGTCGACGAAATTATTCACTTATTTACATCTACCTATTTGGCCAACAAAAAAATGGAGCCAATGAAAAAGTGTCGATTCTTTATAGTGTATGGAGCAACATTGTAATAACAGGATTGCTATAGAATGTTTTCAATGAATATTCCTATCTTTTATAAGTTACTTAAACTATCATGGAAAAATATGGTCTAAAATCGATTAGAGTGACTAATTCTATAGGACCTTTGGCTATGTTCTCGTGGACTGCTGGTGCTCCTTAATCATTTAGCTAAATCGAAAAACCGCTTCAAACATTCCAATGAAACAATATTTAAGACGCTCAAAGAAATAATATGGGGCCAACCTCTAGCTAAAGACAATATTAAAACAGAAGATCCTCAGCTTAGTACAAGGCACACACGACTTCTAGATTCTCGCTTTTGCACCTCACTCAATAATTGCATTGGTGTAATAGAGATGACACATATACTCTGTGGTTGTTCCTAAGACTTAATTCAACTCATCCACATTGATCGCCATGGTTATGCTATTTAGAATGTAATGGGTCTTGTGATTTTAACATGAGGTTCACATTTGTTAAAGTCCGATGACTTGGAGCAAAGATATGATTCTCTGATATTCAACTATACACTATTTTAAGTATTCAGATCGCTTCCCCACATCCACCGGAGGTAATTATTTTGTCTTTCAAATGATCAAATTTGTTCCCATTGTCTCATTAAATGTTTAACATATTATGTGTTTGTACAGAAAATATTATTTTATCGATGTAGGATAATTCCTAATGGAAAAGGATATCTTGCTCCATACAAAGGCAATAAGTATCATGTTCTAGAGTGGCGGGGTCGTCGAGGACCAAGAGGGTAGACAGAGTGGTTCAATTTTTGTCACTCTTCTTCGTAATGTGATTGAACGAGCCTTTTGAGTATGGAAGATGAAATGGCTAATATTGTTGCAATTACCATGTTTTAAAGTAGAGAGGCGTAAGAAGATCATAATGGCATGTATGACACTACATAACTTCATTCTCGAAAGTGCAATACATGATCATCTATTCCAGAGGTGTGATGAGGATGAGAATTACATGCTAGTAGTTGCTCGAGAAGAATCATCTCGCAATTCAAGTAGTGAAACTTAGATGTCAAAGTGATCTATGGGGGATATGGGTATTCTTCGTGATTTAATTGCTAACTCCTTGATGACCAGTACGAAAGTAGGAATATGTTTTGCTATGTGACAAGAATATTGCACCTTTCGTGGCTATTAGCGACAGAGAGGACTTAATGTGTTTTACTGCGTGATATATCACACCTTTGTAGCTATTGCTCTTGCTATTCGTCACTTAATTGGTACAATGGTGTTTATGCTCGATTGACTCATCGAAATTTATGCCTATATAGAAGAAATTGATGGTCTTGCATGTTGTTATGTATTTGCATCAACAAGATAAACAAAATATTGATGAAGAATAAACAAAAATATATGTAATATTGTGAAAAATAAATATATATCTAATGCTCGCTTATTCACCACTTAATATTTTCGCAAATATAAATCTAAAAGATCAATATTTAAGTTAAATCAGCGTACAAACAAACCTTCAAAACTCTCAAGATTATTTCACTATTTAAACACTCAAATACATATCAGCAGCAGCCCAACTTACAACCAATTCTACCAAACGACTTTTAAAGAAAAGCTACAATCGTCGCTTATAAACCCGCTGAGGAAGACAAAGAAACCAAAATCACTTTTACACCCAAACAAGCAGCCCCAAACAAGCTCTCAAACTATTGTTCATGCCTCTTAAGCCTGCTGTTCTAGTGTGAATTTGTGGTTAACACAACGGAGACTGACGGTGGGCCCGGCGCGTCAGCCTTCTCCGGCACGTTAGCCACTGCTGCACCTGACCTGTATAGCGCTTGCCTGGGTCTCACCACCAAGCTCACCCTCCGCACTGCATCTTGTATAAGAGAGGGCACGCCTTTCTTTCCTCCCCGGCGAACTCCGGCGGCGGCGCGCGCGGCATGGAGCTGTAGCACCAGCGCGGCAGCTGCAATCACCCCTTCGGCAGGCCGCGTCGATGGCGAACCATCTGGCTCAGTTCCAGACAATCAAGTCCTCCTCAGACCGCATCGTCATCGCCGGCATGGCCACCGCCTCCTCCTCCTCCTCCTTAACCCTAGCCCCAACACCTCGGATCTGATCCTGTTCTCTGCTCTCCCACTCCTTGCCCCCTCTGAACTTGAGCAAGCGCTGCCGTTGCGCCCTGCGGCACCTGCGCGATCTGCGTAGCTCGGTTTCGCTTTGATCTCGGGGCTGCGCGATCGGGGTGGCCTGATCTGGCGCCGAATCGAGCTGAAATGGTTGTTTGGCGCTTCCTGGGGCGTCCAGTTTAGTGAGATTCGTTGCGTGTGAGGGTCTGAAGGTTGTTTGGCTTCATGCTGGTCGCAACTCAGTGAGATCCGTAGTGCCTAAGCTCATTGGCAATGAGGAGAGATCTCCAACTCATTATTCAGTGGCAGAATCTCATTCTGCATGGAATCGAATCTGCGTAATACATCAGCATATTGGCATGAACCAACTCATAGAACCTATTCAAGCAACCACCTCCCTACATCTTGCTTTGCATGCACTGGTGTAGTAGATGATGGGGCCAATGTCTGTTAGTCGTAGCCTTTGGAGGATTACAATGAAAGTGGACATGAGCAATCGCTTTAGTTCCTTGTTGCACATGCTGATGAAGAATGATTTCAAGTTTGAATATTTGTATAAATTCCGTTTTATATGATAAATTACCTTTTGTTACAGTTGAAGATGTGCCAGTGACTTGTGGCTCAACGTCAAAGAAATTTTTGAGCAATTGCTTGTGAAGAAGGCCTGTCTCAATAACAAGGCGAACAACCAAGTTTTTGTGGAAAGTGAACCAGCTGAGTTTATACAAACTACTGATTCAAGGCTTGCGAGTTTTTTATTTACACAATTACTGATCATTTGTTTTGGTTCCGGGAACCATATGCTACTGTTGTTCTTGTTACTATGAGGTGCTTCCTTCCACATTTTTTTTACATATTATGTTGCATGCTTGCTCTTTCTGCTTTTTTTATGCAGCATCACATTCAAGAAATGGACCATGTGGTTGACTTTTTTCCATTCATTCATTTATTAAAATTGCCCAGGATCTAGATGAGTTCAAGACCATTCTAAGCCTCGCCAAACTAATTGTGCAAAACGATGAAAGGAATGGTTCATTGTATTTGTGTCAAAGGCCCATCCAGCACCATGATCACAACTAAGATGGCAAAGAAAGTATATGCTAGGCTTGGAGGCCGACTAACACTCAAAAAAGAGAAAGGTACTTTTGGCCACTTCACCATAGTAGTTTTGGTAACATAATATCTGTGGTGCTGAAACATGTATGTTGTTGTTTCAACTTGACACGCTGTTTGTCGCCATCTTGCATTTGTGTTGTTCTTTATGAGGATGCTTCCACCCTGAATTCTCAAGGAACTATTGTGGGTTTTAGTAAAATCTTACTACAAATAATACAGAGTTATTGGCAAATATAAAATGCCTATTTTATGATATAGATGCTGCAAATTTGATCTTCATGGACCTGATGCGGAATTCTGGGATGATTTCGACTCTAAAATGGTAGACTGCATTAGAAACACATTGGACAGACGGGTTCAATTTTATGAAGAGGAAATTCAAGTTAAGTAAGCAGCCATTCATCTCCGATATGGAACTTCTGCAACTTCTTTATTCTGAAGGTATGGCAATGCAACCGATGGATGATGCTTGCTACAATTGTTATCGCAATTCTGGTGGTACTGGGTTTTATCTACCTTTTTGTTTTTGTTTCGCTTTGGCTTCCTTGACATGGGCATCATTTATTTGTTCAGGAAAGCTTGGCATTCATGTTTGAGATGACTAATTTTCATGAAGATTCAATTCGTGAATATGATGAGCTCCTAACTATGCTACTCAGAATCAGGTTTTTCTCTCTCTTTGATCCGACAGTTATGTTGCATTCACTTTTGAGCTTCACCTCTAGTTAAATTTGCATCACCAAAGACTTTTCTGTTCTAATCTATCAAGGGTCAGTATAAGATCATTTCAAGAGTGTTGAAGTTTTTCATAAACTTACAGTAACTCCCTGCATCTATTCATGTTTGTATAGGCTAACATGGTATTCATGTTTTTAACTGCAGCATAGATTCCTCATTTATAGCGCATGTAAAGTCTCTATTGGATCATAGACTAGAAATTTTTACCAGGATGATAGTTTCTATTATTATATTATGTTATTATATAGAGGTATTGAACTGAGCTTCTCATAACCGATCAGTTAGATAACAATAACACAAAAATGCTCATAAATCGCTGGTATTAATTCGATTCGCCCAACCATAAACTTACGGATCTATTTGCTCAAAATCTACTTGTTCTTTCTGGAGATGGCTAACTGTTTATTTACTAATCATTTGGTACTTTTATCGCCTAAAAATCCTCAATAATTCCAAACTGTAATGGCAATATCATTGACTCATATCTGTTTTCTTTTCTTTCTATGTTAAGAAAAAGTAAGACATACTCACGCATAACTTATCACTTTGCTACCAAAGTTGGTATATGTTTGGAATGATACTTTTAGAATTTTTAAAATACAGTTTCATGTATATTTATTTTACAACATAGTTTGCTTATAAATTTTCATACCATTTTGTTCACATGAATGCAGTGAATTCTCCTGGGAAACATCGAGAATTTGGAGGATTGGATACTGGTGATGATCAGGCTGCTGCTACAAATCCAGGATTCAAAGCGCTGACCCAAATTGTTCAGGATGATGTTTTAGAGAATTTGAATTTAGACAATACATATTTGCTTGCCAGGCTAAGGTGTGTGCATAATAGATTCTTCAGTTGCTGTGTCTTGCAAGCTATATATGGTGGTAAACAAAATTATGCGTGATTGAATTTTTTATGTAAGATTGGAAGCATATCAATTTATTGCCTTTTTTACAAGCTGGCATTTTTTACAATTAGGGAGAGGCATGAATGAACTGATGCTTTTTTAATTATTGAGTACAACATGTTATTGTTGTGCTAAAATAGATCATGTTATATATAGCTACACATCTGGTGTCAGGATTTATGTTATGCTAGATCTATTTCGCTTTTATTTTGTATTGGTAATGATTGTTAGGCCGCCTAACAGTTATATATTGCCTTCATCATTTGTTTCATCTCACCTTTTGCAGTTATTATTTAAATTATCTGCCCAATTGAGGTTGCTGCAAGAGGATATACCTTTTGTCGCTGGCTTTTCCCAGACACTAGCCTTTGGTATGAAGTATGTAACTGTTGTTTCGCTTATTTTCTTCCTCTGCAAGCATTATTTATGTGCTAGGAAGACTATTGTCATTTGCAAAGTACTTGTTTATTTAATCCTGAATGTACTTTCCCTTTCCCTTCAGAATGCTCTACCATTTTGTTTCCGCAAGCATGGGTTATAACTGTATGTTTGGGGTTTAATAAAATCTACGCACCTCAAACTATGATGGTGAAGTTGTTGCTGTTGACTCAGAGAAGGAGTTCTATCGCCTTCAGGGTGAATCTTTATTCTTTTGGCCGTGTTAAGGCAAGTTTTAATACTTCTGGTGACCCACTATTGATTTGTCTAGCATATTATAATTTTTTTAGAGTTTCTGCATTTATCCATTTTTTTCTTCTGTAATTGAGAAACTACGGACATTTACTTGTATTATCAGTAGCTTTTGGGCTTTAGGTAATGCTGTCTATAATCTTGTACTTAATGCAGATGATATGTTTTGGCTACAGGATTGGTAGATGAAGTATACTAGTAAATCAAATGTTAGGTTTCCACGGCCAATGACCAAGGGTTGTATGTTGGGATGACATTAATAAATCATAAAGGAAAATAGTATAGAAAATTCGTTTTATCCAGGAGTTTTGTGAAACATACCATGCTGTGGTTTCTTTTATTTTAAATTCTTAACCATTTAGGAATTTCCTAGCACCGTGTCCTTATCTTCTCACAATGAACTTCAATGACATCATTATATGCAGTCACAATGAACCATTATATTTTTTTCTTTTCTTGGTAATCATGTTGTGGTGTATTTTAAGTTGTTAGGAGTTGGCGAGTTACCCTTATCTTCAGTCCAGTTGCTATTGCTTAAATCATTGATATATGTAGTCCTAATGAATTGTTTACTGATGAAAAACCCTATTCCTAATGTGCTATAGATGATTTGAAGTTCAAATGGAAACTAAAGAACGTTATTCTTGTTTATGTGTTTTGATAGTTTATTAGCTTCTTGGTACAAACCGAATTCAACTGTGCCATCGGTTCTTTGTTGCTTATCTTGTGGTTTACATTCAAACTATTTGCTTTATATATTACTCTTGATGGATATGGCAGTTTATGAGGCTTGCTTATTTGATTGGTTATGGGGTTGAGATAGAAAAAGTCCAGTCAACAGGTATAAGATCAATGCCACTATTAGATATACTGAATTCACCTTTCTGTTTGGCTAGTTTTTAATCAATAGGTTACATTCCTGATTTTTAGATTTTATTGAAGAGTGCAGATGTGGTATTCGATTGTTCCATACAATCTTGCATGCCCGACTGACATGTTTTAATGTGTCTGTAGTGCATCTCTAAGCATGCTACCATGGCAAAAACCAGCTACGGCTCTCTTCAATTCCCGCTTTGAATCATTGCTGGCAGAAGTAATGGCAAAGGAGAAGGCAAGCATTTTCCAGCTTTGCTTTTATAACTTCTAATTATGTTTCATGTAGATTCTTTTTGTTCTTGCATCAAGAGTCTTACTTTGCTCCTGTCCTGTCTAATTGGTCCATATCCTTCCCAAGTGCCAGCATCATCATGTTGGATATAGGTCAATAAACCTTGTTGTTTCCTTCCTCTGTAACTCGGTATGCTCAGAAGGCAAATATTTATATATAAAGTAGGATAAACATGAGATATGAAAACGAACAATGCTATTCCATGTTAGTAATCGTGCCATTTTCAGATTTTTTTTGCTATGTGGGCCTCATATTTTTGTCAGTGAACATACAACTTTTCACACACATGGAAAATTTCATGTACATCACAAATATAAACTATGCATTTGCTAGTGGTGTAGAGTAAAAGAAGAAAACTGGGAAAAGATATTCAGATAACATTACACAGAACAATGATGATCTTCAACAGAAAACCAGAAGCTGTTGCTGACATTTTCTATATTTAATGAAAGATGGGATGGAGTGGTATATGTAATCATATTCATATAGAAATGCCAAATACTGGAGTTGGAAAACGGAAGTGCTTGTACTGACTCATATATGCTACTCTCTCTCTCTCTCATAAAAAATATTTCCATAGTTTCTAGTCCCCGTTTAGTTGCTTATTGAACATTTATTGCAAACTGTGGCTTAAAGTTGTGGAACCTTTCCTTATGCAGATAATGCTTCAAGCAAAACCAAGAGAAAAGCTCTTCAACATTCACAGGAAACAACTGCCACTAGAAATTTCTTTTACTTCTACGTGAAGCTAACAGGCTGAGAGCTTTTCTTTCTGTTGGAAATATGTCTGAATTATATGATTCAGCTGATTGGTAAGGGCTGTCATCTTTTAGTGATGCATTTATATTTACCGTACAAATTTTAACATAAAGTTTGAATTGTCATTTTTTACTTACTTTTTATATTTGTGTATATTTTTGTCTGGGCAGTTCAGGTTTAGATGCAAATTCAAAACTTCCTTCCAACAAATCTGGGTTCTAACTTCATGACAAGAACAATAAACAGGGCCAGCAACCTCTGAGACTTCTCTACCAGTTGATCGCTCCATGAGGTTGTCAGAAATTCATGTTGCTGCTGAACATGCATTGAAACAGACAATATCTGACCCTGATTTTATGTCATCACTTTCATCACTAGAAGAATTTGAGGTAGTGCATTTATTCAGCGTGGCTCATCATGATAGATTCTTTGTGTACCTCTTGTTATAAGTTTGAAATGTTCCTAAAATGCTGCTGATCCCCCACCCACCCCAAACCCACACACACACACACCCACCAAAACCACCACCACAACACATAGACCATGTAACATAATTTTTTTAGTTGGTTGTTTGAGCTAATTAATTTAGGGGAAATAGTTGAATACTACTGTTATAGAAATTTGTACAAGCATTAGATAAGCTGCAACAGTATTTTTTTTTTACCAGAAAAGATATATGGAGCTTACTAAAGGTGCAGCTGACAATTATCACCGCTCTTGGTGGAAAAGACATGGAGTTGTGCTTGATGGAGAGATTGCAGCTGTATTCTTTAAGCATGGGAATTATGAGTTGGCTGCAAAATCCTATGAGAAAGTTTGTGCTCTCTATTCTGCAGAAGGCTGGGAAGAGCTGTTGGCAGATGTTCTTCCTGATCTTGCAGAATGCCAAAGATTCTCAATGACTAAGCTGGTTATTTGGCTTCTGTGCAAAAAGTTACTTTCTCTGGAAAGTGGTTTGTTTTCGTCTAAAGAGCGGCAAGCTTTCCAGTCAGAGGTTGTTCGGCTTGCTCACAGTGAAATGAAGCATCCTGTGCCCTTGATGTCTCATCACTAATTACATTTGCTTGAAATCCTGCTCCACCACTTCAGAATTATGTGATGGAGATCCTGGTACACTATCTGTAGCAGTTTGGAGTGGCTTCCCAGATGACATCACACTTGAGTCTCTCAGTTTAAGGTTATCAGCTTCCTCTAGTGCGGATGAAGGTCTTAAGGTACAGTTAATTTGCTGGTACATTACTGATTGCTTAGTTTTTTTCGCCCATGGAATGTGACTTGTTATTTTATTCATAGTCTTAAATACTAGTATGTTTCCAATTAAAGTTCAGTTTCATCATTGTAGGACAACTTTCAGAACTAATACTACACAGTATATAGAAAATAGTCAGGGATAATTGCATATGTTCTTCTCAGTCACCTAATGGATTAATGCTGCCATGCTATGCAGGCAATAAAGAGTTCAGATGCACGTGTTCTTGTACCAGGTAGAAACATTGTCACATTTGACATTCCTCCTCAAAAACCTGGTTCCTACGTGTTGGGTGCTCTCACTGGACAGATTGGCAAGCTGTCATTCAGATCGCATGGATTTTCTCAAGATGGTCCAGTGGACACTGATGAATTCATGAGCTTTGAGAAGCCAACAAGACCTGTTTTGAAGGTAATAGCGTTATAATAAGCTGGAGTATTATGCAAAGTTAGTCTCTGTGAATCATGTCAACAAACCACCAGTTAGCAATATTTTTCGAAACTAAAAGGGTTACCTAACAACAGGATAAACCCTTCTTGTAATTAGTGAAACATGGTAAGTTCTAGGCCTGCCTCACTTGTTTCTGACTAATTGTAGGTGAGAAAACCGAGGGCTTTGGTAGATATTACACCTGCTGTATCCTCTGCATTTCTTATGAATGAACTCCAGTGGATCGGATTGATTGTCAAGCCAATAGACTATTCTTTGAAAGATGGCATATTGCATATAGATGCGGGTGCTGGACTGAAAATTGAGGAGTCCCAGATGATTGAGATAGAAAATTACAGGAGTGATGGGGAGCATTCTGGTACTGATGCTTCCACAACATCATCAAGCTCCACGGATACTGGAAGGGTTGAGAAGGTCCCTATTAATAATGGGAAGATAAAACTGCCAGATTGGGCTAGTGATGTGACTACTCTTGTTTGGTTTCCTGTTCGTGCTATTGATGAGACAATTGCAAGGGGAGCATCCCCAGGTCCGTGTTAAATAAGTAACACATTTGGTATGGTATTATGTTTCAGCCAGTTGGTTGAACCTTTCTTTTGTCTCTATTTTTTCAGCGTCTCCTCAGAAACAGAGCATAGTAGATGGGATGAGAATGATTGCTCTCAAGCTTGAATTTGGAGCTTTCCATAATCAAGTATTTGAAAGGTAAAGTATTCTGTTCTCATAGTTCGCTTTTCAGATATGCCAAGTAATAAATATTTACCATTGTGATTGCTTTCCAGGACCATTGCTGTGCATTTCACTAGCCCATTCCATGTAAGTACGCGCGTTGTTGACAAGTGCAATGATGGAACTCTACTTCTGCAAAAAAAAATTCAACCCCTTTTAAAAAAAAAAATTACAAAAAATTTAAAAAACAAAATTTTTAAAAATAGGGAAAAAAACCCAAAAACAAATTTTAAAAGGGGATCCCAAAATTAAAAAAAAAAACCAAAAAAAGGGTTCAAAAATTTAAAAAACCAAATTTTGGAAAAAAAAATTTTTTTTAAAAATAAAATTTGGGGTAAATCCCAAAAAATAAATAATTTCCTAAAACAATTCAAAGCGACAAAATATAACAAACAAATGAAAAAACAATATAAACATGAAAAAGTATAGTTGAAATTATAACGAATCCAAATAATTGGTAAAATACAACTAGGTCAAAACAAAAATTATAAAATGTCAATGTAAAACAACAAAAAATAAAATTGATCATAAGTGCAAGTAGGATAAAATAACTCAAATTGAAGGTAAATGAAAAAAATAGTAAATATATCAAAAGCACATGTGAAATTATTAATGAAAAATCATTAAATCATGGAACAAAACTTTATACAATTTAATCCTTCTTTCCTTTTTACATAAAAGTTTTGGTTCAAAAATAACCTGTTGAAGTGATGAAGGTATAAATTTACTAATGGAGATAATAAATTATAACAATTTTAAATATGAATTACATCAAAAATAATGAATGGGTGGAATTATGATTAATAATTGCCAAATTTAATGCATGGTACCATTAATAAATTCCAAAAGGAAGCTAACCTCATTTGATAAAAAGGAAAACATATTAAGTTTCCATAAAGGAATATAGGAGACCATTTTGGTTAAAATTAAAAGATTAATCTTAAATGAATGGACTTACAAAATAATTCAATAGAATTTATTATAAATTTAAATTAATTTATTAATTTACTTACACAGCATTTGTCCAAAAGCTGGATGGCAAATTTAACCAAAGTCCAAAAGCGGTGGGTATCAAATCCATAAACCCTCTTCCTTCTTAGCCTTGATCCTCTTGATCTTCTCATCATCACTTTGCTTTTCCTTAATTTGATCCTCAAGGGTTGGCTTTACTTCTAAAATGGCTACAAATCCTTGTGGCACAACCTCTAATCTCAACCGAAACTCCTCACATAACTCAGGTTGATCGTGACTATTAGCAATTTACCTGTGGCCTTTACGACTCAAAGCATCGGCTACCACATTAGCTTTCGGGATGATAATGAATTCGACATTATAATCCTTAATTAATTCTAACCATCTCCTCTATCTCATGTTAAGATCTGATTGGGTAAATATGTACTTTAGGCTCTTATGATCCGTATATATCTCACATCTATTTCCTATGAGATAATGACGCCATATCTTTAAAGCATGCACTACAGCAGCTAACTCCAAATCATGCGTTGGGTAATTCCCTTCATGCGGCCTCAATTGCCTTGATGCGTAGGCTACAACTTTGCTATTCTGCATTAAAATGCAACCAAGTCCCTGCTTTGATGCATCACAATAAATGTCAAAGCCACACTGCACATCCGGCAATACTAACACCGGTGCAGATGTTAATCGCTTCTTTAACTCTTCAAAACTCTTTTCGCACTCTGGCGTCCATGCAAACTTCTTTTCTTTCTTCAATAGTTGTGTAAGGGGTCTCGCAATCGTTGAGAATCCTTCTATGAATTGACGGTAATATCCTGCCATTCCTAGAAAACTACGAATCTGAGTAACTGTCTTTGGCTGCTCCCAATTCATCACAGCTTCCACTTTACTTGGGCCCACGGCCACTCCTTTAGCGGTTATCACATGGCCAAGGAATTCCACTTTCTTCTTCCAGAAGTCACATTTACTAAATTTGGCATACAACTGTTGCTCTCGCAACTTCTCCAAAACCAACCTCAAATGTCCTGCATGCTCTTCTTCTGACTTAGAGTACACAAGGATATCGTCTATAAAGACAACCACAAATTTATCCAAATACTCCATGAATACTTTATTCATCATGTTCATGAAGTATGCGGGGGCATTAGTTAGTCCAAAGGACATGACTGTAAACTCATAATGTCCATAACGGGTAGAGAATCTTTGTCTTGGTATATCTTCTTCTCAAATCTTCAATTGATGATATCGATCGCATATCTATTTTGGAAAACTCTGCTCCTCTCAACTGGTCGAACAAATCATCAATCCGAGGCAAAGGGTATTTGTTCTTAATCGTCACTTCATTGAGTGCACGATAATCAATGCACATCCTTAAACTCCCATCTTTCTTCCTAACGAATAAGACTGGCGCTCCCCACGGGGAAGAACTAGGTCGAACAAAACCTTTCTCGAGCAATTCCTCAATCTGTTTCTTCATTTCTACTAACTCATCGGTTGGCATCCTATATGGCCTCTTCGCTATTGGTGCTGTTCTAGGTACTAACTCAATAACAAACTCAATGTCCTGATCTGGCGGCATGCCTGGTAAATCCTCAGGAAATACTTCCGAAAAATCTCTAACTACTGACACATCTTCCAGGTTAGCAACCTTCACACTATTGACCATTAACTGCCCATTACGAGCTGCGGTTGCATGCACTTCCACCTTCTTGCCGCTAGGGCTTTCTAGGGTTACCATCCTCTGTCCACAATCCAAAACAGCATTATGCTTGGACAACCAATCCATTCCCAGAATAACATCCAAGGTTTGGGTATCTAATAGGATGAGATTTGCTAGGAACTCTATCCCATTCATAAGCAACTTAACCCCCAAACACCCAAGGCTAGATCGAAATTCGGATCCTGGGGCTTGGACTAAAAGCACACACTTAAGATTCTTAACAGCAAATCCATTCTTCATTGCAAAACTTCGAGAGACGAACGAATGCGATGCTCCAGAATCAAATAAAAGCGTAGCCGTCACCGAAGTTAACCAAAAACTTACCCGATAACGCGCTGTTGCTCCTTGAGCTTCCTCTGCGGTGATATGGTTAATCCTTCCATGCACCGATGTCCGAAGCGATACCTCTGACTGCACTGGTACTCGATTACTTCCTACCACTGGGGCTTTAGGTGGGGTAGTGCCTAAGTTAAAGTGAACTCGAGTAACGTTTCCTTTCTTCGGGCATTTGTTGGCGAAATGTCCTGGTTCGTTACAAGAGAAACATTTCTTGACAATGATGCTGTTGACTTCTTAGGTGCATTGTTTCACGGTCTTTGGTGTTTGAAAATTTTGATTAGTGGGGCGAGATAGCGGTCTTGATGTCTTGTTGGTCCCTGGGGTTGAATTCGCAAGCATTGCGGTGTCATCCTTAACCTAAGTTGATTAGGTCGCATACTGCACGACTAGCCATCCTGCGTTTCACGATCTTCACCCAATTCCTTACGCTTATCCTCAAGGATCAAAGCCTTATTGACTAACTCTGAAAATCGGGAAATTGTGGGTGATCGGTCCACTTGTAATCGAAGCTAAACCTTTCAAGAATCGAGGCTGTCTAGCCTTATCTGTGGCCACATCTTACAGCGCATAACGTGCCAACTGCGTAAACTTATTTAAGTATTCCGCCACTAACTGGCCTCCTTGCTTCAGAGCCCTAAACTCTTCCTTCTTAAGATCCATCATTCCTTCCGGACATGATCTTGTGAAGCAGTGAAAACTCCTCCCAAGTAATCTCCTAGGGTGCTTCATGTCTTTGTAATAGTTCTCCCACCATTCCTGCATAGCCCTTCTAGGCGGTGTGAAGCATACAACACCTTCTCGTTGCCCTCACACTGCGTGATATGCAACTTTCTCTCAATGGTCCTTAACTAATCGTCGGCCTCCAAAGGATTAGCATTGCCTGAGAATGTTGGAGGACGGGTTCTCATGAAATCTAACAGTTTAGAATGAGAACGCGGCCCATTGTTGCCTTGTTGCATGTTAGTGTTGCCTAACGGCTTGTTGGTCATGTTCTGCATTTGTTGCATCATGGTTTGCATAAGTTGAGTTTGCGCGGCTATAAAAGCTCCCAAATTCTGCATATCTCGTGGTGGTGATGGCTGCGATGGCGTTCCATCATTGAACTCATCATTAAACGAAGGCCACTTCTGAAGCTCCATTGTTACCGCGAGTGTTCACCATCTGCTTGATTTGTTTTTAGGTTAGGAAAGATAGAATCAGCATAGATAAGATGTAAGAATTCCTAATGCGGGGGAATAGGTTAAACCCAAAATTTTATATCTTTATTAATTAACTTGGTATGGTTGCTCACAAAAGCCTAAAAGCTTGCAACACATACTGCACACTCAGCAAACATTAAAATCTGAACTAAACACTCAACCTTAACGTCTAGTACATTTGGGTAAGACTATTCTATTTGACGCGACTCCATATTTGAGTCTCAACTTAAACTAAGACTTTCACTCCTCGAGCCATCCTCCACGAGAACTTCCTGGTGGGTATCTTGTGCCAGACAGTGTGGTGGCGCGAACCGATCTTGATGTCCTGCAACTGGTGACGCTTCCGGCTCTTGAACTCAGACTTCATCTCCTCGGATGATGGTGGTGTAGCACGACCTCTCTCTTGTAATGCCTCCTCGAGCTCCATGATTCTCTCCTCGTAAGCTACTCGGGTCTCATGTAGTTCCTTCTCCACAACTCTGAGCACTTCGTAGGCCGTCCTTAATTCCATGTCGGTGTCATGGGCATGAGCTTCTTGAACAGCTGTGAATCGTGCTAAGTGCACTGTGGTAGCATCCTCCTTCCGTGTGACGTATGAACGCCATGAATCTCGAACCATGGGGTGGAGTCTGAACAATGTGTCTTCTAGCTCATGGTAGTAGTCATAGCAGATCCTTCGTAGAGCGAGTCGTGATGCCTCCTGGATACCGATCTCCCAAGTGGCTCTTCTCACCGTGATGCTGATAGGTTAGCTTGCTCCCTCACCATTTCTGGCGTAAATTAACAGCTTGCACACCATTCCTCTTGTGGCTCCGTTGACGATCCAATCTCGACCTTGATACGTTGGTTTGGTGAAACCTCCCAAAACTTGGAGCACCCTCCAGAGCTCTGTTGCGTAGCCTCCCTCGCACTCTACGTATGACTGTGTCCTCCTCATCTAATTAAAAGAAAAATAGATAAGTCTTCCATCTTCAATGACCATTCCGAAAAATTTAAGGTAGATTTCAGCAAAGGTAAGGAGTAGAGAATAAGATGAGTCAAGAGTGTTATTTTAATCCATTTTAGGTTTTCCTTTAGAAAATAATTTTTTGGACACTCTACCATCTAGGGCCAAGTCCTACAGTCAGTATGCTCTGATACCACCTCTGTAAGGACCCGAATTCACCAATTCGAATCCACTGTGTTTTACCGCACTAGTCCCAGGATCAATCGCTAGTGCACATAGCTTAACATCGGTAAGCATCATATCATACACAACGATAAGAATAATAAGACTTTATTTATTGAATATAACTAGTGTATGATCTTATTATCACTTACAATATTCAACCTCGCAAGGCAATAGTAAGACCAATGAGACAAATGCAGCGGAAAGTAGTAGAAAACGTAGATGTCCCATCAGCACACCACAGGCGTCTAACAAGGATTGGCCTAGTGACACGCATCCACCTGAAAGTCCTTCTCCAATAACGACGATGATTCCTCCACTGTTGTTGGTTGTTTAAGCAAGGGTGAGTACACCAACACGTACTCAACAAGTTGTGCACAAAATGCAATTCTATCATAGCTATATGCAGGCTTATTCCAAAGGAAAGGCTCAGGGTTCATTTGCAATAAGCAGCATTTAAGAACACATACGATACATAGATTGAGAAGACAGTAAAACAAATAATAACAAGTAAATAGATTCAGTGATTCTCAAATAACCCAAGTTTTCCATCCTAAATCAAGTTCCATTATCCACATGGCATCCTGCCATCCCATCCAGTTATCTATTTTAATTAACTACCCCTTGACTGTAATTACCGAGCATTGCTCAATACCGTGAGCACGGCTATCCGAATAGTTTGTACACTCTGCAGAGGTTATGCACTTTACCTACATGATACAACCATGCACCACACAGGTGAACGATTATAACAAAGCCTTTACAATGCATCCTCTTAACCCAGTGCTACCCGCTAAAGTTTCAACACTGAAGGGTTACACCACCACAACAGGGCCCCCTCTTGCGCCATGTGAGCCACCCCAAGCATGGACTGGTTACCACCACCCAGGTCTCACGCCACCACGAAAGCACTCAAGTTAAGCATTTGCAAATTAGTCAGCTAGGCTGCCCCATAACAGACATGTGGTTGCATGATAGACTCAGGTCAAAGGCTCGCAAGGTTAAGTCCTTAAGATTGATTAAAGCAAGACATACACATACCCTCAGCTCCTTTGAGCCCACCCTGGCACACTTGCCCCTTCCACTTGCTTCAGTCATAAAGTGATTACCACCCGGTTGATTACGAAGCACCACGTGCTTCTCACAAATCAACATCGTTGTGTGACCTCCCCGCCACGACAACTCAATCTCTTTGTGTGACCACACATGACACACAAATTAACATCATTGTTCCATATTCCATTAGTCAAAATTAATACTCAACATTTCATGTCCAAGTGATGACGTGGCATGGCTAAGCATTTCTATTCCGTTCTAACCATCCATGTTGATTTCAATATTAACCAACTATAATGAACCAACCTAAGGTGACAAGTGGATTATGGCATACGAATAACAAGGTATGGTATAATTCAAAAGGGTACATTAACTAATCCCAAAGTTAAGTTGAAATCATTTGTACTCATAAAATATCATGCAATAGAGTAAATGAAAATAGCAATTTTGCAAACATAGGTGCAACATGATCAAAGCACAACTTGCCTTTCTTAAGCTCCTGATATTGCTCCGAAGATTGCTGTTGAAATGATAATTCCTCCTCCGAAACCTCGCTCAACTCAACGTCTACGCGAATCGAGAAGAAATAGCAAATAAACACCAAAACCAAAGAACAAATGAACTCAAAAATTTAAATAAAAACCATAATTATAAAGATCTAAATTTTAAAATTTTTTAGGAATTTGAATCACCTCAATCGGAGTTCGTATACAAAAGTTATAGCACTTTGAAGTTTTAAAATCCTGAAAATCCTTAAAATCATAAAATCCGAATTTATCGAATTATTTTTATAAAGAAAAATATGAATTTTTCCCGGCCGACTGTATGGATGAGACGTGGCAAAATCTAGACCCTTGAAAATCAATCTAACGGCTCCAGTTAAATCTACCACGTGGCTCAATATCCACCGCTGGATTCTAATCTAACGGCTACTACTTACCCGAGCCATTTACTGTTCACTTAAATGACGTGGACGACTCCTAACCCTCCGATTTCAATCAAGCGGTTGAACTTACCCGTGTGATCCACTATTTCCCGGCGGCGTGGATGGTTTAAGCGCCGATGGCAATCGGACTGACTAGCGATACTCGAGTTCGACGGTGAGACACGGTAGTGAAGATCTGGCCGGACTTGGGGACGACGACACGCCCATGGGCCTCGGCGTCTCTGTGACAAAGGGACGGTGGTTCGGGTGCGGTGCGACGCGGGGAACCCGTTGCTGGTACCGGTGTGGCGGATGGAGGTCTCGTCGACGGCGGAGCACGGCGAAAACTCTTCGGGAACTCCGGCGAGCGTGCGCGAGCTCCTTGATGACCCTTCGACGGTGGCGCAACAGGGAAAAGGCGCGGTGGCTTCTGATGAACCTCGGGAGGAGACTTGGGTCCTATATACCCGTGACGACAAGCACAAAAGCGAGGAAAGTCCGGCGGCGGGAGTTGGACTTCGGAGACTACGCAAGGCCGGTATTCGACTCGGACACGATGACCTCACCGCCTCCGATCGTGATCGGACGGTCCGGATAAGATGGAAACCCCAAACCGGTATTGTTTGATGAAGGCCATAGGATGAAGATCTAACGGCTGCTAGCGATTAGGGTTTCATAAATGACGTGGCGTGTTTGTGGCACTTGGATCCCGATCCAACGGTCGATATTACCCCTCCCGATTCATTGCTTGCCGGTCCACACGATGATGGTAGGCCAATCTTCGTTCATGGAGATTTTCCGGGTTTTCTATTTAAAATAATCCAGAAAATAAATTGATTTATTTAGGGTAGTAAAAATATCAGAAAAATTCCAACAAAAATCTCAAAAATATTTTGAGACATTCTGGATTTAAATAAAATATTTTTGGCAAAACTTTATTTTAAACTTCTCTTTTTATAATTATTTCTTAACAAAAGGCAATAATAAACTCCTTATACGCGGAAGATTTCAGCCTCAGCCAGCCCATCCACGCGTCACCTTGCACATTTGCGGAAAAGTCCTTCCATTTCTTCGAAATTACGGATAGGTCCCTGTGTAATTTTCTGTGAGACGAAGATATTTTCTTTTCTTCGTGTTTGGGTCCCTGGCGCGGTATTTTACGGAAAAGCCTCCCGTTAATTTCGAATCGCGAACAAGCCCTTTTCTAATTTTTCAGGATAGCGAACAGGTCCAAAAAAATAACAAATAGGTCCCTGCTTCTTACGTTCAGGTCCTTTCTCCGTTTTTCCCGAAAAAAATGTTTTCGTCACAAAAAAAAACCCCGGAAAAAATGTTTTCGCCACCCAAAAAACTTGGAAAAAATGTTTTCGTCACCGAAAAAACCCGGAAAAAATGCTTTCGCCACCCAAAAAACCTGGGAAAAATATTTTCGCCACCAAAAAAACACAGATTTGTCGAAGATTTATAGCAACTTATGGATTTGCCAACGGGTCCCTTTTTCCTCTAGCCTATTTTTCACCGGTGGGTGGTTATGCGAACATGTATTATTACTCGGTGAACGCGTAGAGTATTAGGCTCAACAAAAGAAGGTTGTCATCTCTAATAATTTTTCGCTCTTTTTCCTCTAGACTGTTTTTTGCCGGTGGGTGGTTTTGCGATCTCTGATATTTTTTTAAAAGAGTATTATTACTCGGTAAACGCGTATAGTGTTAGGCTCGACAGAAGAAGATTGTCATCTCTAATAATTTTTCGCCCTTTTTCCTCTAGACTATTTTTTACCGGTAGGTGGTTTTGCAAAAATTAAAAAATGCATCCGGTCCCTTCGATCGGTGGTTTTGCAAAAAGGGCCCTATCGTTTCGTATATTCGTGTACGGGGTCATTCGCCTTTATTTTTTGTTTCTCAAAAAAATCCGTAGTTTTTGTATTCGCGGTTGGGTTCTCCGTTTTCCCCGGAAAAAAATGTTTTCATCACTAGAGATATGTGTGCAGCGCTATCTCTAGACTTTTTCCCCAACTCGATTTTCCATTTCGATCTCTGATATTTTTTTAGACGTGTATTATTACTCGGTGAACGCATAAAGTGTTAGACTCGACAAAAGAAGATTGTCGTCTCTAATAATTTTGCGCCCTTTTTCCTCTAGTCTATTTTTCGCCGGTGGGTGGTTATGCGAACATGTATTATTATTCGGTGAACGTGTAGAATATTAGGCTCAACAAAAGAAGGTTGTCATCTCTAATAATTTTTCTCTCTTTTTCCTCTAGACTTTTTTTTGCCGGTGGGTGGTTTTGCGCAAATAAAAAAATACATCCGATCCCTTCGATCGGTGGTTTTGCAAAAAGATTTAAAATATTTTGAAATCGTAAATAGGTCGTTCATGGGTTATTTTGAAAAAAAGGAGCTGCGGCCATAAATTCGATTTGCAAAAAACTCATCTTGGATTTTTCTCTCACGGTATGCATCATCGCGATTCTACCTAGTATATATAAATTCAAAATAATTCCAATAAATCCCGGAAAATCCAATTAAATCCAAAAAATTCACAAAATTCATAAATTGCAATAAAATAATTTTTAATAATTAAAAACTCAAAAATTGGGATGTTACAAACCTCCCCTTAACGGAATCTCGACCTCGAGATTGAGTGACTAGAGAATAGGTTTTGAAATTCGCTTCGAGATCTTCTTCACTCCCGAGGTTGCTTCATTTTGAATGATTACTCCATTGAACTCGCAAAAAGCAGTGGACTTATTTACGGTCCTCGCTCCATTACATCCGAATCTTAATCATTTGCTCTTTGTAAGTCAGATCCTCCTGTAACTCGATAGTTTCTAATGGTGTCCGCTCTACTGGCACTCTGAGATATTTCTTAAGTTGCGACACATGGAACACATCATGGACTCCTACTAATGACTGAGGCAACTCCAAGCGACACATAACCTCTCCTCTGCGGCTCAAGATCTTAAATGGTCCTACGTATCTAGGTGCGAGTTTTCCTTTAACGTTGAACCTTTTTACTCCTTTCAAGGGGGTGACTTTGAGATACACAAAATCATTAGGTTCGAAACTTAGTTCTCAACGACGATTGTCCGCATAGCTGATGCCTTAGATTTCCATGATCTATACTTTAGCCATGTCGATTAGGGAGGGGGCAAGTAATGACAGAGAAATGATTGAACGGTGAAAGAAGGTCAATACTCAGTCAAAAGTTTACCTTTTGTTCCTTGCATACCTAGGTGAAATCAAACTTTTAAATTTGCAAGTTGCGGAATCTCTCTCTCTCTCTTAATCCCCAGTTAATTTTGAGGTTTGGAATCAAATAGGAAACATTGGCGTAACGCTTTCCGTCTCTAAAGTTTACTCCAACATGCGTGCAAATCATGCTACAAGTATATACATTGTTACCTAACTTCAAAGGGGAACTAGTGAGCCTTTAATTTAGAAAGTGAGAGTCTTTTTATGTATGCGGAATTTAAGCAGTTTCATGTGAAATTCTTGTGTTCTAAACGGAACACTCTGTTAAGGTATCTCCAATAGTGTCACTTCAGCTGTTTTTTAGCTATACCATGTTAGCAAAATCCTACGTGAAGGAGAGAGGATGTGAGGAAAGAGCATGTGTTGTCACCTATATAAGAGACAACCTGATCATGTAAACCAAAGCAAATAGTGATAGAGTGAGAGAGCAAAATGTAATAAAAATAATATTAAATAGTTAGAAGAATTATCTTAGAGACATACTACTGAAGATGTTGTCTCTAGTTCTGTATCTAGATAAGTTAAAATCCTTATAGACAAACGGGTTGTTTGGGAGGCTATGCTTCAGCTGCCGTAGCAGAAGTAGTAGCAAAAGTTGTAGCATAGCCCGAGGTGCTTCACCGCTGCGCTTCCTCCCCGATCTAGTCATTTTCCCGATCTAGCCCCTCACGTTGCTCCCTCTCATCCAGATCGGCGCAGAGCCTCCTCCTCCAGATCTGGTTGCGTGTGGTGCCTCCTCCTCCTCCCCCGGTCCGCTCAGCGTCGTCCTCCCGATCCGGTCAGCGCATCGTCCTTCCCCAGTTGGCTGGCATGTCATCCTCCTCCACGTGTGTTTCCTCTTCCTCCCATTTACTTGTATACAGAGATTGGAGTCAAATAAATACTTGATCTATCCAAACCCATTTGCCACACAAATCAGTAAAACTTAGCAAGGGAAACTAGTTAGTTTACTTCATTTCAGGGTTCTTGCATCCCTGAAGTATGAAGATTCTTGTTCAATGCTCCTCAAGATGATAGAGAGACAATACATGTAGACCTACATATTCTTGTTTAGTGTTGTATAACACCCGTAACCTTTTCGATATCACATCTAATTGTTTAATAGAGAACTCACAGTTGTTCTTTGTTAGTGCCTTCTTGGTAACTTTGCTTTGTATCATCGATCCTATGGCTATTATTTGTTTCCTTATTACCTTCTTGAACCGAGAGTCGTTCTTTCTTTGCGCACAACTAGAGAACATAAAGAACCGAAACAATAACCTCGAGGTAAGCCCCTTCGGATAAGACACATCATGCTATGTCTACTTCGATTACGAAGTAATACAATATGAGTATATTCTCCAACTGCATTATGTTGTAATGTTTGCTTCAAAATGTTGATTCAACAGATGTCTCAAGCATATTTATGTCTTATGCCATCGGTTTGAACTCTCTGATTGCATTTTACTTGATACATGTGTTGAAGTGTACTTATTTCTA
Source organism: Guadua angustifolia (assembly GCA_036346375.1). Classification (NCBI taxonomy): domain Eukaryota; kingdom Viridiplantae; phylum Streptophyta; class Magnoliopsida; order Poales; family Poaceae; genus Guadua; species Guadua angustifolia. The sequence continues at coordinate 32,765,336 of CM070522.1, read as the reverse complement.
TATTTGACCATGTTTTGTTATCACTGAATCCTACTCCACGATATAGTACATTTATAATTATTGATATTTGGTCAATCTTGTCTAAGTCAACATATTTAATCTTTCAATTTATTACGGTCTCTCTTTCCTTTTGAACTATAGTTTTCTTCTTTCATTAATTCTTGGCCTTTGTAAATGTTTAGGTTCAAAAATTGCTTGATTTCGTGGAGGTGCTATCCTCTAGTTGTTGGTGTTTAAAGATAACCGCAAGTAAATTTGTAAGTCAAGGGCCATGCATTCCCTCTCCTTGATGGTTGACTCGAGGAGCCCAAGATGTATCTTGGTTCGAGCGAATATCCTCTGACCGATTCGTGGTGGTGGTTTTGTATTGCTTGGGGTGCAGTGGATCGCACTAGGTTACAAGCGAGGCTCAAGACAGCCTTGAGCTTCGTCTGAGTGAGGGGAGCGAAGGCTCTGGAGCTGGAAATGTTCGCCTGAGTCGGATGAGGGACTCGGTTGCGAGGCGCGATTTGGTTGTCGAATGCGAATGTGAAGTGGGGAAGAGAAGCGAGAGAGCCCTCTCCTAAGAGCCCCGCCTCCTTTATATATGCGGAGGGGGGGTTACACGGAGTTTGGAGAAAAATGGTAGGGTATACTATGCCCAGAGTCGGTCTCTGGTCGTGGCGCTGACAGTTCTTTATCCATCACGCTTTGGGTTGGTAGACACAGCGACGGTGTTCCGTCGGGAAGGTCTTGCGACTGCCTTCTGTCCACTGTCAGTCTTGGCGTTACTTCTGTTGTACCTTGGTTCCGCCTCAAGACGGAGCGCGTCTCTCTCTTGTCTTGTCGAGGCGAAGAAATTTGGCGCTTGACTTAGCCCACTGCTACCTTGGGAAGGAGCCACACCTTGACATGGCTGTCGTCCTGGCGGTGACCGCTTTGTGGCCGATCGGTGTCGTGGCGAGGTCGTCGAGCCGAGGCTCGCTAGGGATCAACCCGAGGTCGGTCGGGCCGTGAGGCGCTGTCTGGAGGCAGTCGACCGCTCTTGGTGGGCTGACCGAGGCCAAGGGTCCCTTGGCCCCACGAGGCCTAGAGCGGGCTCAAAGCGGATCGTCTGGTGTTCGGCCAATATTTAGGGACAATCCCATCTGCGAGGGCGGAGACTTTGGTAATACCCCTCCGACCTCTGCACATTGCCGATCTTCTTTGCCATGTCCGTATGATCGAGAGAAAAACGATCTTGAAATAGATGTATACTTTCTTTGTGGGGTACCCTCGGTATAAGTATTCATCACTAGTATTACTCACTCCATTCTTTTTTAGGTGACACCCTAGAATTCGTCTCTAAAGTTTGACCACTAATATGTTTACAACTATCTGGTTTGGCTACATGAAAACTATATCATTAGATTTGTCATTAAAAATACTTTCATAATATTATAACCTTTTTAATATGTAAATAATAAAGTAATGGTCAAAGTCATGTCTCGGAGACTGTGCAAAGTCAAAAACATCACTTAAACAAGAACAGAGGGTGTACCATATTATGTTGAAACTCTAATGTGTTTGAAGGATCAAGTTGGCTTAGAGGGGGTGAATAGGCAAATTTTCAAATTTTTAGATTTAATTCTGAGAAAGATTATCTTGTTTAAGAAAAGATCTAACAAATACAATATGGTAGAAAATTTAGCACAAGACAATAATAACAGCGGAAAGGTAACACAGAAACAAGAATAATCACAGGAGACACAAGAATTTTTTCTCATGGTTTGGAGCCACTCTCTTACTCCACGTTAGAGCACTTCTCTTGAAGTATAGCTCCTCCAAAGCTATCGCGGTAGCTTTGGTCTCCACTCGGGTAACTCTTTCATCACTCCGGTGAGGTGAGTTCCAAATCTCTCACAATCAAGGTGGCCTTCCACAAGCTCCTTTGAACAGGTCACACCTTCACAGCATCCAAGCCGTCTAGGACCACTAAGATCCAAGAGTAATAGACTATGCACTAGCCCTGTCTCCTGGTTCACTCGGCACAACACTATCAGACTCAGCTTGGAGCTAAAACACTTAGAAAGTGTTAAAATTTTGAGTTCAAAGGTGAAGTTCAGTCTCCTTGGTGGAATGAATGCTCTAAGATTGCTAAAATATCAAGGAGATCAAAAAGTTCTATGGTAGATAGCTCAGAAAATGCTTATATAGATATTTGGAATGAATATAGCTGTTACACCTACCACTGTGACCGTTGAAAAGTGTTAGACTGTCAAAAATTAGGATTATATGTTTGCAACAGACTTAGCAATATAATCTAGCAATACTGGTCCTGTGTACTCCGAACCGATCCGAATATTTACGTGGAATGAAAATTTTGGTCCGTCGTACATAGGATAATTAGATGTTTTGGTCTGGCGAAGAAATGTGAATTTGACATCTTGGTACGACCGAATAATTTGTTCGTAGTAGATGGATTTCAAAGAAGTTTACGACAACGGATTTTTTGAAGTAATACAAGAGTTTAACCAAGAGGAGAGCTTTTGCGCCAGACTGAATTTTGTGTTAGTGGAATTTGGTCCGGTGAAAATGGTGTGCGCTCGGTTTGTTTTAGACAAGGATTCTTTCACCACGGACTTAAGAAATAAAGGGTCTGGAGAAAATGGCTTGCGCCGGACTGAGATTTTTGTTAAGGAATTTTGGTCCATCGTGAATGGGATAGGCTCAGTAAGGATTTTGACTAAGTATGCTTTGGCACCGGACTAAATTAGGAATGGTCCGGCGAGAATAGAGTTTTGGACTAAAGTTGCGCCGGACTTAAGAGATGAGTAAATGAGGTTTAGTCTGGGACACAGTTGGACTTTGTTTGGGGAGAAGGATTGGTTCAAGGTAAAGAATGACTAAGACATTTTTTAACTCCAAGCAGTCTGATTTAGTCTAAGCCTTATGAACCAAAATTCTGATATGTGCAAAGTCTCCCTTTATAGTACAGCCAAACTAAAATAGTCCTAGCTACTTGGCTTGAATCATCTCCTAAGCCAAAAACTAGTAACAAAGCGCCTTAATATTGCCCTTTCAGTAGACTTCTTTAACGCTCAAATCAATATTCTTCATAGCTTAGAGATTATTGACTTAGTCATCAACACCAAAACCATATTATTAAACATGATAAAAGAATTAGGGGGCCTAGATGCTATCAATATTCTGTATGTACTAAGTTATTTTTGTAGGTATGGATTATTATAATACATACCTAGAGAAGAAGACAAGGGCACCTTCTTAAATAACTGGGTATCAATGGGTTATCACTACAGGAATCAACATTATTTTTGTCGGTCAAAAACTGACAAAAATAAGGGTAAAATCAATGAAAGTAAGTTGACAAAAATATCCGTATTTTCAGTTGGCAACCGACGAAAATAAAAGTATTTTTATCGGCCGAGACAGCCAATGAAAATACTGGCCGTCAACCAACCTGCCCTCACCTGCTGATGTGGCAGGGCTATTTTCATCGACCTTGGCCGATGAAAAATAACCCTGCCATGTCAACAAGCAGGCCATGCCAGTATTTTCGTCGGCAAATTTTAAAAAAATACAAAAAATTATAAAAATCCCAAAAAATTCACAGAATATCACAGCATGCATATAATTCCTAGAAAATTCACTGCATATATATAATTCACAGAAAAATTCCATAAAAAATGTAGAAAAATTTTAACAACCATAGAATGTCCATCACAAGTTCATTACAGACATTCATCATACAAATCCACGTCACACATCTGCATATCTGGAACACAACCATCATTATTAGAGCTCATTGTACTTGAACATTGATGTGCAAGTATATGACAAAGGAACCAGTCCACAATATTTTGGGCATCAACTCCTGCAACCAGCAAAATAGTCAAGCACGGTAAAGACAAAGGAACTAATGTCGAACATTAACAAATGCAAAAACATGAGAGCATTACACAACAACTAGGAAGAAAAACTGAGTGAAACATTTACATCACAGGCAGGGCATCCAAATTAATGTCAGGACAAAGTCATAACAAGGGTTCAAAAAATCGGAACCATTTGGAAATTTTTGATGCTCAAGGTGCGATGAAGATTATACTCAACAAAAATATGAATGAAAATTATACTCAACAAGGTGCACAAGGTGCGATGAAAATTATACTCAACAAAAATATGAATGAAAGCTGAAAATGAGTAACTAAATGGAGTAAATGTCATTCGTCTCAGTACGCACCTAGCTTTCCATTTAACAGTTTTAGTACACATTCTTCTCTTGACAACAATTAATTTATCAATAATCCTTTTCAAGTTTTTTCTTTGTTACCATAAAAGATATAGCTAGATGAAGTGTTCAAATTGTTAGGAATCCAATGGTTAAGCAGTAAGCTATCAAATAGCAATTGTTGGAGAGTACTAATGCAAGCATTTATGAAGTAACAATCAACTTTAGCACATATGCCACAGATTTACCTCACAAATTCAAATTTAACTTGGTGAAGTGTGGAAGTTGTGGCCGCTACCCACATCGTTGTCTGAGTTGAAATATTGACTAACTGATGGTGACCCTGAATTACTACCAATATCGCCTCCAACTTCAGGAGGCGGTGGCGGCCCCTGTATGATATATCCAAAAGTTTGCAAAAATTACCACTATTAATGTAAATAACCAAACAATTGGAATGCAATAGACCATATTTGTAGGTGGTAAGAAAAAGGCAGGAGGTGAAGGACGTTGAAATGGTGGAAGTGACACAGCCGATCCCATGTGAGCAGATAAAATATCCTGAAAAGTAAGAACATCAATTTCATTTGCAAATGTTAAAATCTAATAACATTAAATAATTCCAAGTGTAAATGGCTATATCTAAACATATTTGCATAGGTGTCACTCCATATCAGACTTGACATGCCGAGCATAATTCCAACCCTAGAGCATGGGCACTTTGCCAAACCGCCACTTGGAGATGAGGAGTACACAAGATCCACGAAAGCTTGTGTATTCACCATCCACTCTTTTGTGGGCATCTCATTACTTCTCCAACCACTGTACATCCACGCATGATCATCTCCCATTTTCCACGCATTGGGTTATGCTGATGAAATTTCACTCAGATGCTATGACATGTCATAAAACCCATGCTTCGCTGTTCATCCCCAGGCTGTCCAAAAATGTGAACAATTTAAGACCTACACAATTCACAATTTAATATCTAGTTTTTGAGATGATATTGTTTAGTCTTTAAAACCATACGGCATGATAGCACCATCAAGTTTCAATTAGAGAACCACTAGAGGATATTCTAATTGATGAAATATCAATTTAGATACATAGTGTTGATTCCAATTTAGAAAATAATGTCGATTCCTGTAGTGCATCATACATTTCTACCTAATGTATGGATCGGCTAGACAATATTTCTAGTTCTCTCAAGCATTGTTTTTTGTCTTCCTAATTAGCTTAACTAATATTTTCAGTACAATTTAAATGACTGGACATGCGAGGGTAAGCAAGTGATGAGGCTTCAAACGCAACAGTTTATCAACAATGTGCAGTGGGTTCTTCATTTGTGGAGTGACGTATATGTATATGATTACAACATAAAGTAAGGCATCATTCAACGAGATTACAGCATAAAGCAAAGCATGAACTAATAACATATATGGAATGGTAATGTTGTTAGGTTAATTTATGCTCACATTAACAATCGAAAATTAATATTAACGATGCTAGGGCATATACTAACATTGACCACAATTAACATTACTAACATTGAGTATATACGAGTAACACCGAAAATATGAGTTAATTATCTACCATATACTAACGTTGAGCATATATTAGTAACACTGAAAATTAACATTAACAATGCTAGAGCATGTACTAGTAACACCGAAAATATGAATTAATTATCTACCATATACTAACATTGAGCACAATTAACATTAACGATTCTAGACCATATTTTTTAGCAATCAAATTCACTAAACATATTACAAATCTCTATATGTACCAAGATATTGAACTTCACCTGTTGAATGGCGTGGGCAGTGGCGCGGTGGATGAGGCGGCGGAGAGGCGGAGGCGCAAGTGGCAAGCGTGAGGTGTGGCGAGGCGCGACGGTGAAAATTCAAGCTCCATTAATTTAGTTTTGGTATTAATGATAAATCTAATTTTGAGACTAACTATTTTGTTTAGTTCAACTCTTATTAGTCTCTTTTGGATGAAAAAGGTGAAAATATCAATGGTAAGAATTCAAGTTCATATTGTCATATCTTGTTGCATTCTTTGGATATAATTTTCATGATCATATTGATAAATCTAAATATGAGAATAACTATTTTATTGAGTATATCTTTAATTAGTCTCATCTCATAGAAAAATGGAAAACCCAAGGTATACACTCATATTCATTTTATAATATCTTAATGCATATTTTGGATTCAAGTTAAAGGATGAACTCTACCATTATTTAGACCTCAAAATGTGCATAATGTTTTCAATTCCATATATACATGAATACACACATTTAGGGGGAGTTCATACTTTACCTTGATATTTCAATAGTATTGATCTAATTCATCTTTCTATATCAAGGACATTACTTTGAAATAATTCTTTGAGTATATTTAACTTGTGTAGTTGTAGTATACTCATGGCAATATAGAATAAACTCCAAAGCAATCTTAAAAATTGAATATGTGCATATTGATTCAAGTTCAATTATTTATATACACATATTTAATAGAGTTTATTCTAATGTTGATGATATTAAGAGTATTGATCCCTTTCCATCACTCCATATAAATTGGATTATTACTTTTAGATTCTATCGAATTGAGTATATGAAACTTGTGTAGTTAATATATACTCATGACAATTTAAATTCAATTTAAATTGTGTTCGGTTGCCCTTAAATCAACAAAGAACTAATAATGAGTTGATGGTTCACTTTGTTGATCCTAGGGCAATCGAAAATTCTTGAGTATATGAAGTATTAGTTGCATTAGTATACTCAAGACACAATTAATCTTTTCAATCAATTGTCTTTGGGTTGTGGTCAATCATTAAAGGAAAAGATCAAAGGATCTTGAAAGCATCCATTATGTGTTAATGGAGTGCATTGATGATTGAGACAACCATGTGCTTTGGACTAACACTTTCAATGAGTTTAAAATAGGTAAAGTCCAAGGTTGAGATGGATAAATGGGACAAATACATCATGTGTTGATGAGCGTCAAAAGAGGATCCCGAAGCTAAGACAAGGGGAGTTCATCATGTGTTGATGAACAAGATAAAGATCCCGACTTGGAGAGAAGATAATTGGTCATCATGAAAGCTCTAAGTGGTTGTGAGAGGCAAAGGTATACCTAGCTAGGGCTAAGGATGTGTTCCTAGTCTTTTACTAGTCTCGATGTTTGGATGGGAGATCGGGTTGCTAGTATAGGGTGCCATACTATTAAGAGGTCAAGTCTTATAGCTTGAGTTTCATCATGTGTTGATGAACTCAATCCAGTTCACTCTAGCTCACTCTCTTATTTGGTTTTTGCATGAGTGAAGAATTTGTATGTGTTGCAAATAAAAGAGCTCATGCTTACTTCTTATTGAATCTTAATCGATTTGGCTTTTACATAGAGCTATGGATTTGCATGTGTTGCAAAAGGGAGATAGTTCATATAATTTGGTTTATGTGGTTTTTGTATGGAGCTAAGTTTTGCATGTGTTGCAAAAGGTGAGAGCTCATGCATCGTGTTTTAACTTGTGATTTGATCATGTATTGATCATAACAAGGCTAAGTAAAGTTTATGCTTTGTGCTTGCAAAATGTTGATTTTTTATTTGTAAATGTGGCTTGTAAATAAGTTAGAGGTTATGGGTCTCAATCCTAGAGTATATGTTGACATTTGCAAATGTGTTTTGCAAAGTGTCGAGATCATATGTTGATCCTTAAATGGCTAGAGGATTGATCTTATAGCTTTTCGGGTTATTTGCAAATGTGTTTTGTAAAATTATTTTGACCATGAGTTGATCATCACATGGCTCAAGATTTAATCTTATTGACTCATTCTAGCTTGTAGTTATGCTTTTGATCAAGTCTTTGTGAAGGATTTTCGAAAATCAGATTTTAGGCTTAAGTGACTACATTAGAGCCTTTATTTTTATGATATTTAAAAATATATATGGTTGCTTAAATCTTAAAAATAGGTGGAGATTGTAGCCCTCTTGATAAGCTTCGTATAGAGTCTAAGATCACCTAAATCGGAGTTCGGAGTAAAAAGTTATGACCGTTCTAGTGGCGGAGACAGAGGTAGCACCGCCCCTACATGGGCGGTAGCACCGCTTGGCGGTGCTATCGGCCCTAGATGGGCGGTAGCACCGGCCCAAGCGGTGTAAAAAGTACATAACACATGTTTTTAGCCCGAGAAAAAGAAAAAAGGCCTAGTGTTACCGCCCGAAACCGGTAGCACCGGGTTTACTGCACTTTTTGCCCATTTTTGCCCTCCAACGGCTAGTTTTCTTTGGGGAAGCTATAAAAGGAGTCTTGGAACTGACATTTGAGGTTTGCTGGAGTATTTGGGTGTTTGTAAGAGTTGTGTGCATGTGTTACCCTCTTCCTTTTGCCTCGTGAGCTAAGAGTGAGGCCTAATTGCATGTGTTGCAATTAGAAAGTGGATTGAGAGTCTCTTGTGCATGTGTTGCACTTGAGGGAGCCATTGTGCATGTGTTGCACTTGGTGATCACCGGAGTACATGTGTTGCACTAGTTGAAGTTCAAGCGGGAAGGCTTGGCTTGTTACTTTTGGTGTTTGCTGACACCTAGATGGTGTGGAGGCGTTGTGTGCGATGAGCTTCTCGACGAAGGTTGTGAGAAGCCCCGACAAGTTGTGAAGGTCGGTGCTCGCCTACCCGGAGCGGGAAAAAGCAACCACTAGTGGAATCGAGGCGGGTGCTCAATTCGTGGAGCCGATCCAAAGTGGTTTGGGCTAGCCTCAACGTATATTATGAGAGACTAGCAAGTCTTCGAACACCATGGTAAAACATCGGTATGTCTCCTTATGTTTGCTTGCAATTATCTATTTACTTTATTGTAATTTACATTTCTAGAATTAAATTGCTTGATTGTCTTTAGGATTATATATTCTTGAGTATAGACATAATTAGCTAGTGCACTTAGTGAGCCTAGTTGACTTAGGCTTTAATTGCAAAACCTTAGTTTATTGCTTCCGCATCTATTATCATTTAGGTTTTAACATAGGGATAAATAGGCGAGATTTTAACTAATTGTCGAACAAATTTTTAAAGCCGCCTATTCACCCCCTCTAGTCGGCATCCTCAATCTTACATGCGGTGCAAGCGGGGAGGTGGCGTAGGCGCAGCGGCGGCGAGGGATACAGAGGCGCTGGTCTCGATTGGGCGTGGCGTGGGGCACTGTGCACGCGGGCCAGTTGGGCCTTTTGGCTTCGATCCAAAGCATTTTTGTCGGCCTAAGCCGATGAAAATATCTGGCCTCGCCACGTGGCTTATTTTTGTCGGTCTAGGCCGACAAAAATAGCTAATCCCCACCACGTGTCCTATTTCCGTCTGCGCACTGCCATGTGTTCTTTTTTCGTTGGCCTGGACCGACCAAAATGGTGCACACAAATTTTTGAAAACCCTGGGCGCGATGACTCCCATATTTTCGTCGGCCTTGTCGCGGATACCGACAAAACTATACATAATTTCGTCGGTTCATCTAGGCCGATGAAATTATTCACTTATTTACATCGGCCTATTTGTGGCCAACAAAAAAAATGGAGCCAATGAAAAAAGTGTCGATTCCTATAGTGTATGGAGCAACATTGTAATAACAGGGATTGCTATAGAATGTTTCGAATGAATATTCCTATCTTTTATAAGTTGCACGAAACTATCATGGAAAAATATGGTCTAAAATCGACTAGAGTGACGAATTCTATAGGACCTTTGGCTATGTTCTTGTGGACGGTTGGTGCTCCTTAATCATTTAGCTAAATCGAAAACCGTTTCAAACATTCCAATGAAACAATATTTAAGACGTTCAAAGAAATATGGGGCTGTTTTCAACTCTTAGCTAAAGACAATATTAAACCAGAAGATCTCAGTTTAGTACAGTGCACACACGACTTCTAGATTCTCGTTTTGCACCTCACTTCAATAATTGCATTGGTGTAATAGATGACACACATATACCTGTTGTTGTTCCTAAGACGGACCAACTCATCCACATTGATCGCCATGGTTATGCTATTTAGAATGTAATGGCTCTTTGTGATTTTAACATGAGGTTCACATTTGTTAAAGCTGGATGACTTGGAGCAGCATATGATTCTCGCATATTCAACGATACACTATTTAAGTATTCAGATCGCTTCCCACATCCACCTGGAGGTAATTATTTTGTCTTTCAAATGATCAAATTTGTTCCCATTGTCTCATTAAATGTTTAACATATTATGTGTTTGTACAGGAAAATATTATTTTATCGATGTAGGATACCCTAATGGAAAAGGATATCTTGCTCCATACAAAGGCAATAAGTATCATGTTCTAGAGTGGCGGCGGGGTCGAGGACCAAGAGGGTAGACAGAGTGGTTCAATTTTTGTCACTCTTCTCTTCGTAATGTGATTGAACGAGCCTTTGGAGTGTTGAAGATGAAATGGCGAATATTGTTGCAATTACCATGTTTTAAAGTAGAGAGGCAGAAGAAGATCATAATGGCATGTATGACACTACATAACTTCATTCTGGAAAGTGCAATACATGATCATCTATTCCAGAGGTGTGATGAGGATGAGAATTACATGCTAGTAGTTGCTCGAGAAGAATCATCTGCAACGGTTAGTGAAAACGGCATGTCAGTGGACGATGGGGATATGGGTATTCTTCGTGATTTAATTGCTAACTCCTTGATGACTACGAGAAAGTAGGAATATGTTTTGCTATGTGACAGTAAATATTGCACCTTTCGTGGCTAGCGATAGAGAGGACGAATGTGTTTTACTATGTGATATATCACACCTTTTGTGGCTATTGCTCGGTTATTCATCACTTAATTGGTACAATGGTGTTTGCGTTCTGATTGGACTACTGAAATTTATGCCTATATAGAAGAAATTGATGGTCTTGCATGTTGTTATGTATTTGCATCGAACAAGATAAACAAAATATTGATGAAGAAAAATAAACAAAATATATGTAATATTGTGAAAAAAAATAAAATATATCTAATGCTCAGTTATTCACCACTTAATATTTTCGCAAATATAAATCTAAAAGATCAATATTTAAGTTAAATCAGCGTACAAACAAACCTTCAAAACTCTCAAGATTATTTCAGTCATTTAAACACCAGCTACAGCTGCAGCAGCCAACTTACAACCAATTTACCAAACGACCTTTAAAGAAAAGCTACAACTGTCAGTTATAGCTGCTTTATAGCACAGCAAACCAAAATCAGCTTTACACCCAGCCGCAGCCCCAAATAAGCTCAAACTATTGTTCATGCCCTTAAGCCTGCTGTCTAGTGTGAATTTGTGTGTTAACACAACCGGAGAGACTGACGTGGTGGGCCCGGCGCGTCAGCCTCTCCGGCACGTTAGCCACTGCTGCACCTGACCTGTATAGCGCTTTTGCCTGGGTCTACCACCAAGCTCACCCTCCGCACCGCATCTTGTATAAGAGACGGCACGCTCTCTTTCCTCCCCGGCGAACTCCCTGGCGGCGGCGCGCGGCATGGAGCTGTAGCACCAGCGCGGCAGCTGTCTCCTCACCCCTTCGGCAGCCGCGTCGATGGCGAACTATCTGGCTCAGTTCCAGACAATCAAGTCCTCCTGTGACCGCATCGTCATCGCCGGTACGGCCACCGCCTCCTCCTCCTCCTCCCTTAACCCTAGCCCTAACACCTCAGATCTGATCCTGTTCTCTGCTCTCCCACTCCTTGCCCCCTCTGAACCGGGCTCTCTCGCGCGCCGCCGCGGCCTGCGGCACCGCGCGATCTGCGTAGCTCGGTTTCGCTTGATCTCGGGGCTGCGCGATCGGGGGTGGCCTGATCTGGCGCCGAATCGAGCTGAAATGGTTGTTTGGTGCTTCCTGGGGGCGTCTAGTTTAGTGAGATTCGTTGCGGTGTGAGGGTCTGAAGGTTGTGTTTAGCTTCATGCTGGTCGCAACTCAGTGAGATCCGTAGTGCCTAAGCTCATTGGCAATGAGGAGAGATCTCCAACCTACTATTCAGTGGCAGAATCTCATTCTGCATGGAATCGAATCTGCGTAATACATCAGCATATTGGCATGAACCAACTCATATAGAACTCATTCAAGCAACCACCCTCCCTACATCTCGTCTTGCATGCACTGGTGTAGTGATGGAAGGGCCAATGTCTGTTAGTCGTAGCCTTTTGGAGGATTACAATGAAAGTGGACATGAGCAATCGCTTTAGTTCCTTGTTGCACATGCTGATGAAGAATGATTTCAAGTTTGAATATTTGTATAAATTCCGTTTTATATGATAAATTACCTTTTGTTACAGTTGAAGATGTCAGTGACTTGTGGCTCAACGTCAAAGAAAATTTTGAGCAATGCTTGCCAGTGAAGAAGGCCTGTCTCAATAACAAGGCGAGGAACCCTGTTTTTGTGGAAAACCTTCCAGCTGAGTTTATACAAACTACTGATTCAAGGCTGCGTAGTCGATTTCCACAAGAACAATACTTGTTTTGGTTCCGGGAACCATATGCTACTGTTGTTCTTGTTACTTGCGAGGTGCTTCTCTCCACATTTTTTTACATATTATGCTGCATGCTGCTCTTTCTGTTTCTTTTTTAAGTAGCATCACTTCGCAAATGGACCATGTGGTTGACTTTTTCCATTCATTCATTTATTAAAAATTGCCCAGGATCTAGATGAGTTCAAGACCATTCTTAAGCCTCGCCTCAAACTAATTGTGCAAAATGATGAAAGGGAATGGTTCATTGTATTTGTGTCAAAGGCCCATCCAAGCAATGATCAAGCAACTAAGATGGCAAAGAAAGTATATGCTAGGCTTGAGGCCGACTTCAACACTAAAAAAAGAGAAAGGTACTTTTGGCCACTTCACCATAGTAGTTTTGGTAACATAATATCTGTGGTGCTGAACATGTATATGTATTTGCTGTTTCAACTTGACACGCTGTTTGTCGTCATCTTGCATTTGTGTTGTTCTTATGAGGATGCTTCCACCTCTGAATTCTCAAGGAACTATTGTGGGGTTTTAGTAAAACTTTACTACAAATAATACAGAGTTATTGGCAAATATAAAAATGCCTATTTTATGATATAGATGCTGCAAATTTGATCTTCATGGACCTGATGCGGAATTCTGGGATGATTTCGACTCTAAAATGGTAGACTGCATTAGAAACACATTGGACAGACGGGTTCAATTTTATGAAGAGGAAATTCGCAAGTTAAGTGAGCAGCGATTCACTCCGATATGGAACTTCTGCAACTTCTTTATTCTGAAGGTATGGCAATGCAACCATGGATGATGCTTGCCAATTGTTATCGCAATTCTGGTGGCACTGGGTTTTATCTACCTTTTTGTTTTTGTTTCGTTTGGCTTCCTTGACATGGGCATCATTTATTTGTTCAGGAAAGCTTGGCATTCATGTTTGAGATGACTAATCTTCATGAAGATTCACTCCGTGAATATGATGAGCTTGAACTATGCTACTCAGAATCAGGTTTTTTCTCTCTCTTTGATCCGACAGTTATGTTGCATTCACTTTTGAGCTTCACCTCTAGTTAAATTTGCATCACCAAAGACTTTTCTGTTCTAATCTATCAAGGGGTCAGTATAAGATCATTTCAAGAGTGTTGAAGTTTTTCATAAACTTACAGTAACTCCCTGCATCTATTCATGTTTGTATAGGCTAACATGGTATTCATGTTTCTTAACTGCAGCATAGATTCCTCATTTATAGCGCATGTAAAGTTCTATTGGATCATAGACTAGAAATTTTTACCAGGATGAGGTTTCTATTATTATATTATGTTATTATATAGAGGTATTGAACTGAGCTTCTCATAACCGATCAGTTAGATAACAATAACACCAAAAATGCTCATAAATCGTTGGTATTAATTGATTCGCTTCCAACCATAAACTTACGGATCTATTTGCTCAAAATCTACTTGTTCTTTCTGGAGATGGCTAACTGTTTATTTACCAATCATTTGGTATTTTTATCGCTTCAAAAATCCTCAATAATTCCAAACTGTAATGGCAATATCATTGACTACATTTGTTTCTTTTCTTCTATGTTAAGAAAAAGTGTTACATACTCACGCATAACTTATCACTTTGCTACCAAAGTTGGTATATGTTTGGAATGATACTTTAGGAATTTTTAAAATACAGTTTCATGTATATTTATTTTACAACATAGTTTGCTTATAAATTTTCATACCATTTTGTTCACATGAATGCAGTGAATTCTCCTGGGAAACATCGAGAATTTGGAGGATTGGATACTGGTGATGATCAGGCTGCGCTGCTAAATCCAGGATTCAAAGCGTTGACCCAAATTGTTCAGGATGATGTTTTTAGAGAATTTGAATTTAGACAATACATATTTGCTTGCCAGGCTAAGGTGTGTGCATAATAGATTCTTCAGTTGCTGTGTCTTGCAAGCTATATATGGTGGTAAACAAAATTGCGTGATTGAATTTTTTATGTAAGATTGGAAGCATATCAATTTATGGCCTTTTTTTACAAGCTGGCATTTTTTACAATTAGGGGAGAGGCATGAAGGAACTGATGCTTTTTTAATTATTGAGTACAAACATGCCATTGTTGTGCTAAAATAGATCATGTTATACATAGCTACACATCTGGTGTCAGGATTTATGTTATGCTAGATCTATTTCGCTTTATTTTGTATTGGTAATGATTGTTAGGCCGTCTAACAGTTATATATTGCCTTCATCATTTGTTTCATCTCACCTTTTGCAGTTATTATTTAAATTATCTCGCCCAATTGAGGTTGCTGCAAGAGGATATACCTTTGTCGTTGGCTTTTCCCAGACACTAGCCTTGCATGAAGTATGTAACTGTTGTTTCGCTATTTTCTTCCTCTGCAAGCATTATTTATGTGCTAGGAAGACTATTGTCATTTGCAAAGTACTTGTTTATTTAATCCTGAATGTACTTTCCCTTTCCCCTTCAGAATGCTCTACCATTTTGTTTCCGCGAAGTATGGGTTATAACTGCATGTTTGGGTTTAATAAAATCTACGACCTCAAACTATGATGGTGAAGCTGTTGCTGTTGACTCAGAGAAGGAGTTCTATCGTCTTCAGGGTGAACTTTATTCTCTTTGCCGTGTTAAGGCAAGTTTTAATACTTCTGGTGACCCACTATTGATTTGTCTAGCATATTATAATTTTTTTAGAGTTTCTGCATTTATCCATTTTTTCTTTCTGTAATTGAGAAACTACGGACATTTACTTGTATTATCAGTAGCTTTTGGGCTTTAGGTAATGCTGTCTATAATTCTGTACTTAATGCAGATGATATGTTTTGGCTACAGGATTGGTAGATGAAGTATACTAGTAAATCAAATGTTAGGTTTCCACGGCCAATGACCAAGGGTTGTATGTTGGGATGACATTAATAAATCATAAAGGAAAATAGTATGAAAATTCGTTTTATCCAGGAGTTTTGTGAAACATACCATGCTGTGGTTTCTTTATTTTAAATTCTTAACCATTTAGGAATTTCCTAGCACCGTGTCCTTATCTTCTCACAATGAACTTCAATGACATCATTATATGCAGTCACAATGAACCATTATATTTTTCTTTTCTTGGTAATCATGTTGTGGTGTATTTTAAGTTGTTAGGAGTTGGCGAGTTACCCCTTATCTTCAGTCCAGTTGCTATTGCTTAAATCATTGATATGTAGTCCTAATGAATTGTTTACTGATGAAAAACCCTATTCCTAATGTGCTATAGATGATTTGAAGTTCAAATGGAAACTAAAGAACGTTATTCTTGTTTATGTGTTTTGATAGTTTATTAGCTTCTTGGTACAACCGAATTCAACTGTGCCATCGGTTCTTTGTTGCTTATCTTGTGGTTTACATTCAAACTATTTGCTTATATATTACTCTTGATGGATATGGCAGTTTATGAGGCTTGCTTATTTGATTGGTTATGGGGTTGAGATAGAAAAAAGTCCAGTCAACAGGTATAAGATCAATGCCACTATTAGATATACTGAATTCACCTTTCTGTTTGGCTAGTTTTTAATCAATAGGTTACATTCCTGATTTTTTAGATTTTATTGAAGAGTGCAGATGTGGTATTCGATTGTTCCATACAATCTTGCATCCGGACTGACATGTTTTAATGTGTCTGTAGTGCATCTCTAAGCATGCTACCATGGCCAAAACCAGCTACTTGGCCTTCAATTCCGCCTGAATCGTCGGCAGAAGTAATGGCAAAGGAGAAGGCAAGCATTTTCCAGCTTTGCTTTATAACTTCTAATTATGTTTCATGTAGATTCTTTTGGTTCTTGCATCAAGAGTCTTACTTTGCTCCTGTCCTGTCTAATTGGTCCATATCCTTCCCAAGTGACAGCATCATCATGTTGGATATAGGTCACTAAACCTTGTTGTTTCCTTCCTCTGTAACTCGGTATGCTCAGAAGGCAAATATTTATATATAAGTAGGATAAACATGAGATATGAAAACGAACAATGCTATTCCATGTTAGTAATCGGTGCCATTTTCAGATTTTTTTGCTATGTGGGCCTCATATTTTTGTCAGTGAACATACAACTTTTCACACACATGGAAAATTTCATGTACATCACAAATATAAACTATGCATTTGCTAGTGGTGTAGAGTAAAAGAAGAAAACTGGGAAAAGATATTCAGATAACATTACACAGAACAATGATGATCTTCAACAGAAAACCAGAAGCTGTTGCTGACATTTTCTATATTTAATGAAAGATGGGATGGAGTGGTATATGTAATCATATTCATATAGAAATGCCAAATACTGGAGTTGGAAAACGGAAGTGCTTGTACTGACTCATATATGCTACTCTCTCTCTCTCTCTCATAAAAAATATTTCCATAGTTTCTAGTCCCCGTTTAGTTGCTTATTGAACATTTATTGCAAACTGTGGCTTAAAGTTGTGGAACCTTTTCCTTATGCAGATAATGCTTCAAGCAAAACCAAGAGAAAAGCTCTTCAACATTCACAGGAAACAACTGCCACTAGAAATTTCTTTACTTCTACGTGAAGCTAACAGGCGCAGAGCTTTTCTTTCTGTTGGAAATATGTCTGAATTATATGATTCAGCTGATTGGTAAGGGCTGTCATCTTTTAGTGATGCATTTATATTTACCGTACAAATTTTAACATAAAGTTTGAATTGTCATTTTTTTACTTACTTTTTATATTTGTGTATATTTTTGTCTGGGCAGTTCAGGTTTAGATGCAAATTCAAAACTTCCTTCCAACAAATCTGGTTCTAACTTCATGACAAGAACAATGTCAGGGCCAGCAACCTCTGAGACTTCTCTACCAGTTGATCGCCCCATGAGGTTGTCAGAAATTCATGTTGCTGCTGAACATGCATTGAAACAGACAATATCTGACCCTGATTTTATGTCATCACTTTCATCACTAGAAGAATTTGAGGTAGTGCATTTATTCAGCGTGCTCATCATGATAGATTCTTTGGTACCTCTTGTTATAAGTTTGAAATGTTCCTAAAAATGCTGCTGATCCCCCCCACCCACCCCAACCCACACACACACACACCCACCAAAACCACCACCACAACACATAGACCATGTAACATAATTTCTTTTTTAGTTGGTTGTTTGAGCTAATTAATTTAGGGGAAATAGTTGAATACTACTGTTATAGAAATTTGTACAAGCATTAGATAAGCTGCAACAGTATTTTTTTTTTACCAGAAAAGATATATGGAGCTTACTAAAGGTGCAGCTGACAATTATCACCGCTCTTGGTGGAAAAGACATGGAGTTGTGCTTGATGGAGAGATTGCAGCTGTATTCTTTAAGCATGGGAATTATGAGTTGGCTGCAAAATCCTATGAGAAAGTTTGTGCTCTCTATTCTGCAGAAGGCTGGGAAGAGCTGTTGGCAGATGTTCTTCCTGATCTTGCAGAATGCCAAAAGATTCTCAATGACGAAGCTGGTTATTTGGCTTCTTGTGCAAAGTTACTTTCTCTGGAAAGTGGTTTGTTTTTGTCTAAAGAGCGGCAAGCTTTCCAGTCAGAGGTTGTTCGGCTTGCTCACAGTGAAATGAAGCATCCTGTGCCCCTTGATGTCTCATCACTAATTACATTTGCCAGAAATCCTGCTCCACCACTAGAATTATGTGATGGAGATCCTGGTACACTATCTGTAGCAGTTTGGAGTGGCTTCCCAGATGACATCACACTTGAGTCTCTCAGTTTAAGGTTATCAGCTTCCTCTAGTGTGGATGAAGGTCTTAAGGTACAGTTAATTTGCTGTTACATTACTGATTGCTTAGTTTTTTTCGCCCATGGAATGTGACTTGTTATTTTATTCATAGTCTTAAATACTAGTATGTTTCCAATTAAAGTTCAGTTTCATCATTGTAGGACAACTTTCAGAACTAATACTACACAGTATATAGAAAATAGTCAGGGATAATTGCATATGTTCTTCTCAGTCACCTAATGGATTAATGCTGCCATGCTATGCAGGCAATAAAGAGTTCAGATGCACGTGTTCTTGTACCAGGTAGAAACATTGTCACATTTGACATTCCTCCTCAAAAACCTGGTTCCTACGTGTTGGGTGCTCTCACTGGACAGATTGGCAAGCTGTCATTCAGATCGCATGGATTTTCTCAAGATGGTCCAGTGGACACTGATGAATTCATGAGCTTTGAGAAGCCAACAAGACCTGTTTTGAAGGTAATAGCGTTATAATAAGCTGGAGTATTATGCAAAGTTAGTCTCTGTGAATCATGTCAACAAACCACCAGTTAGCAATATTTTTCGAAACTAAAAGGGTTACCTAACAACAGGATAAACCCTTCTTGTAATTAGTGAAACATGGTAAGTTCTAGGCCTGCCTCACTTGTTTCTGACTAATTGTAGGTGAGAAAACCGAGGGCTTTGGTAGATATTACACCTGCTGTATCCTCTGCATTTCTTATGAATGAACTCCAGTGGATCGGATTGATTGTCAAGCCAATAGACTATTCTTTGAAAGATGGCATATTGCATATAGATGCGGGTGCTGGACTGAAAATTGAGGAGTCCCAGATGATTGAGATAGAAAATTACAGGAGTGATGGGGAGCATTCTGGTACTGATGCTTCCACAACATCATCAAGCTCCACGGATACTGGAAGGGTTGAGAAGGTCCCTATTAATAATGGGAAGATAAAACTGCCAGATTGGGCTAGTGATGTGACTACTCTTGTTTGGTTTCCTGTTCGTGCTATTGATGAGACAATTGCAAGGGGAGCATCCCCAGGTCCGTGTTAAATAAGTAACACATTTGGTATGGTATTATGTTTCAGCCAGTTGGTTGAACCTTTCTTTTGTCTCTATTTTTTCAGCGTCTCCTCAGAAACAGAGCATAGTAGATGGGATGAGAATGATTGCTCTCAAGCTTGAATTTGGAGCTTTCCATAATCAAGTATTTGAAAGGTAAAGTATTCTGTTCTCATAGTTCGCTTTTCAGATATGCCAAGTAATAAATATTTACCATTGTGATTGCTTTCCAGGACCATTGCTGTGCATTTCACTAGCCCATTCCATGTAAGTACGCGCGTTGTTGACAAGTGCAATGATGGAACTCTACTTCTGCAGGTACAGTTCTCCTGTCTACACAATTCTTTGGTGAGGCCTCATCACAAAAGGCACCTGAAACATGTTTGTTGAAATCCAATAATAACGTGTTTGTGCAAATGTAATTGTTAATTGTTAATATTTCTATGGGGTTCTTGAATCTCAATTTATAGTTTATTTCATGTCCAGGTTGTTAGAGTATATCGACACGGTATCTCTATGTTTGGTAGTTTAGGATGTAATCCGGCACTGCCTTATCTGTAGAGATATCTATCCTTATATGTAGGTGAAGCTTCTTGTCTACCAAGTCAAGAGCTTCCCTACTAAGTCATGTACTCTATATAAACTGTCCTCGAGGCTCAATACAAATCATCCATTGTCTTACATTCATCTTCTTACACAGGTGATATTGCATTCTGAAGTGAAGGCCACTCTGCATGTAAAGGATGTATGGTTAGACCTTCAAGCTGGATTTGAGCACTTTGGCAAGGGAGATGGACGGCCAACTTCAAGTTTGTTCCCTCTGGTTATTGCTCCTTCTTCCAGAGCTGGAATCTTATTCGTAATACGTTTAAGTGGCACAAGGGGTAAGTCTTTTCTAAAAAGATTACGTCTTGTCTTTAGCTGGCCCTTGCAATGGACAATTGCTCACTTCTGTTTATCTTTATTACAACGAGATGTCCTATATGACCAAAGTTATTGTCTACTGTTGCTCCTTTGTGTGTGTGTGTGTGTGTAAACCAGATAACTGCAAAAATAAAATTTTCTTAGGAATGAACAGAGTTGTATTATCTTATCATAAATAAAATTTTCTTAGGAATGAACAGAGTTGTATTAGCTTATCATAAATAAAATTTTCTTAGGAATGAACAGAGTTGTATTAGCTTATCATAATGGCCATCTCAAAACAAAAGAAAAGTATACCATAGTTGTTGGCCCTTGCGACCATGATGCACCTTATTCATGTATTTAGATTTGTGGCACTTCACACACTGTAATTTGACACTGTTATGTTAAGCAAAAAGGGCAACAAAACAATGGCATTTTCCTGCACTAGTAACAGGGGAAAAAAGTAGACATTGTTATTCGCGCTCTGATCTGTTAAAGAAGTAAACACATTATGGTATCCATGCTCCTATATTGTTAAGAAGTAAACCCATTTTCTTATAAGCTATAACTCTCTTAGACATGAATGATCCAATACCA
Source organism: Guadua angustifolia (assembly GCA_036346375.1). Classification (NCBI taxonomy): domain Eukaryota; kingdom Viridiplantae; phylum Streptophyta; class Magnoliopsida; order Poales; family Poaceae; genus Guadua; species Guadua angustifolia. The sequence continues at coordinate 32,744,282 of CM070522.1, read as the reverse complement.
ACTTTACTTTTGCATTTTGACGTGTTCAGACTTAGATGAGCTGGAAAAGGCAGACAGCATGTTGAAAATTAAGTACGGAATATCCGGTGACAGAACAACTGGAGCACACACTCCAGTTCCTGTTAAACCCGCTGATTCTGGAGAGCTTCTATTCAAAATTGCACTCAAACTGAAGCGCCCTGTCCTGGATCCATGTCTGGCAGTTGGATTCCTTCCATTTTCTACTGATTGCCTGAGGGTTGGGCAATTAGTCAATATGAAATGGAGGGTTGAAAGGCTGAAGAACCCAGAGGATGCACCTATACCTGGCGTAAGTCTTCAGAACATTCTTGTTCTCTTTCACGTCTCGTTTTGCGCTACCACTCTTGTTCAGTAGGCATCGTGTATCCATTTTCATGCGGTTGATAAGTAAAGCTCCGAGGACAAAAGACATGGGAAATTTTCCTTACAACTGAACTTGAATTTGGTTTGCAGGACGAAATACTTTACCAGGTTGACGCGAATCCTCAAAACTGGATGGTTGCTGGGAGGAAATGCGGTCACATTGCATTGTCAAAAGCACAAGGTTAGGAGGAGGGATCTGGACATCTGTGGTTCAATTCACTTGTCATCCATCTTTGCTCAATGCCAATTTTCAGCCTGCACACGCACACCATGATAACAGCAAGCATTTTGTATCAACAGGTTCGAGGATAGAGATCACGGTGACATGCGTCCCGCTGGTGTCCGGGTACGTCCACCCGCCGCAGCTAGGCCTGCCCGACGTAGGCGACGCGAACATCAGCTGCAACCCGGCGGGGCCCCACCTGGTGTGCGTCCTTCCTCCGACACTCAGCACCTCGTACTGCATACCGGCTTGATAGAGTACTGCCATTGCCTCCCTCCCCCCAGATGAGTTGTATTGTACGTACCGCTTTTGCCGAGACATTCTTTGTGCAGATGACTAATTATATGGGTGCTTTTGCCGGACGAGTTTCTTCTACTTTGTCATGTACCATGGTTACAGAACTCTACATTGATTTGATGGAAATCTGAGTCCACAAAATTTGATGCAAGGCGTTTTCCATTGTGGAGGAAGCATAGGTGATGGATGCATGCTTTGCTTGATGTGTGACTTGTCATGTTGTCGGCTTCTGCGAAATTGGATTGGATTCAATCAGATGCTACTCGTTCCAGATCTTAATCTATACTCTCTCCCTTTCAAAATATATGGCGTGCACGTATTTTAAGATTCAAAATTTGAAATCTTTGATCAATGATTTGTCTAATTATATAAAGATTTTGTGATATAAAAATGGTACTATTGAATTTGTATTTGAAAGTACTTTGTAATGATAGTGATTTTATTTGTATGAATGATATTGGATAAGAAAAATCAAAGATCTAAATATAGTTTAAGAGACCGTGCCAAGTCAAACCACGTCTCTCGAATTTAGGGTCAAGTATAGATTGTGTAATTCAGGGTCAAGTATAGATGGTGTCGATACGGATGTGATTGCGGATACAAATGGTTATAGATACAAAGTGAATACAAACCAGATTTGGTACAGGAAAGAATATTTAGTTAGATAGTGTGAAAACATAGGTCATACATCGCACATACAATGCTGAACATTATATACTCTATAATAAAAGTTTCACTACATGTTTAAAATGCAACAACAGATGTTTTACAAGCAAACTTCAAATCACATGTTAGAAGCAACCATCGTGAAGGTTCGTTTACTTGCAACAACTTCAAAAATCACATGCCAGAAGCAACCATTGTGAAGCTGACTGAATTGGATATTATTTACCTAATTCCAAGTTCGGATGAAGAAGACAGACCTAGACGAATTCAAATGCTTCCAGATCAATCCAATTTGAGTTGAAAGATATTAATAATTCGTTCTTGCCATCCTTCCACGGTTCCACCGAACATGCAACAACCATCGAACCATAAAAAATAAGTACTGAACGTATCGAACTCTTAAGAAACATGAGATGAAACCAATAAAAAATTTAATGAAGCTCGGTTATTAAAATGTGCCAGGAGACAGGTAACACGACACAAGGAAATAGAGCATCATGCTGTTTAATTCTGGCTGGTGCTTTCATCTATGCTTCTCTCTACAGGATGACCAAACCATCAACAACAGGCCATTCTTCCAGTCGTGAAGCAACATAAAAAAGCACTTTTTTTGTATTGCAAACTGCAATACAAGCAAAAAACATTTAAATATCAATCTAAAAGTCCAAAATCAAGGGAAAAACCAAAGGTCTCCTCAGTTCAGGTCTCCAGATTGCTTCCGCAGCGCGCCATGAGAACGCATCAGAAGAACGAAAGTTTCCAGTTTGGTCATCATCAGAGACCCAACAATACAGTCAAGCATAAAAAAGAAACGCAATGGGCAGGAAAATCAAGGACAGAAGATTGATTATCTCAGGAGAACCCTCAGAACATGTGTACATATTGTATCAACAGAATGATAATCTTCAGACAAGGCTGAAACTTGAAAAAACATGTACAGTCATCGGGAGCAACCCAGGCTGAATCAAGGATCGAATCTTGCAGGGGAAAAAAGCAATTTTGCGAAAAAAAATGATGATTTGCTAGCTCGATTCAGATCCCTCAGCGTGATAATAATAGAACTCATCAGCGGTATGAATCAGGCCACTACTTTAACATCACAGGTCTTCACAGGGATCCAAGAACACAAACTTCCGATCCTTGAACAAGCTCCAGCGAAAAAAAAGAGCAAGAAAAACAAAAATCGGAAGAGAAGATTAACAATCGATAAGGGTCTCCTCAGTTCAGGTCTCCAAATTGTTCTTCCACATTGCAAATTTCAGAAGAACGAAAGTATTATAACACATCATCATCGGAGATCGATTTGAGCAGAAAAAGAAGAAGAAGAACAGGAACAAAACTTCGACGAAAGAATCCAATCCCCAGGGGAAAAAAAGACCTTGACAATGCAACCGAACAAACTGAAGTAGCAGAGCGGGACTTGATCGATTGGGATTTGCGAAGAGGAGGAGGAAGAGACCTCCGACGGGTGGCGGCTAGGTTTAGTCGGCGGTGGGGACTGGGGAGGGCAGGGTTTCTTTTGTATTTATAGGCTCTCGGCTAGGGTTGTCTCGCACCTCCCACGTAATCTGTGCCGTCCGATCTTGAACCCGCGGCCAGGATGGATTGTTTGCACGGAAGCCTTGCAGGAAACTCAATTTTGCTCTTCCTGAACCGCCTGGCTCGAAATGTTAAGTTGGTTTAATATTTCTTTAGAACGTACAGTTTTTTAAGAAATTTTTAAGAAATTTTACGTGCATTATACTGGTAGTACATAGTGCATAATACAAATTAAATCTAACTATTGATTTGTTAAAAGAATTTCTATTATTATACTACTAGAGAAAGTATAAATAAATTCTAGCTAATCTGATTCATTGGATTAAAAAGTCTGAACGGTTCTTATTAAATTTAGTGTACCGTAAAAGACCTTCTTTTGAAACCATAGATTCTAAATTTAAGAAACCGTTCAGTTTTATTGTCTATCTAAGCTACAACTTTGTTCACTGGATTTCAAATTGAACATGGGAGAAAAAAAGTGGTGACCTAACCAAGATGGAACTGGGTATTTAGATCCGTGGAACTGGAACTATGAGTACATTAAAAGTGTTTAGATGGATCATCTTTTTTACATTTTAGACAAAAAAATAATGCAACATATTCTGTGCACACAGGCTTCCCGTATACATACCGTGCACACCAACTAATAAAAGTCATTAAAATTTTTGAAAAAAAATTGTAGTTATACTTCGTAGATTACTCTACCTATGTGTGAAGTTTCAAGATCAAATTCATTATATATCGAGAGTCACAGAAAAGAGAAAATTCTGATAAGTTTAACTCTCGATGTATAATAAATTTGAACTTACAATTTTATACATAGGTAGAGTAATCTATGAAGTACATTTACAATTTTTTCAGAACTTTTCATGACTTTTATTAGTTAGTGTGTACGGTGTGTACATGGGAAACTCTGTGTGCACATGATATGTTACCAAAAAATAAACTTAATTCAATTTATTTTAGCCTACAAGTTTTAGATTTTAGGTGAAGCTGAGATTTGAAACTCTACCAAACAGTGCCCTAAATTGAGGTTCTTTTAGAGGTTCTTTGGTAGGATTGCGAATCGTCGGATCAGAGGTAGAATCTTAGATCCTATCTGATTCTATCAAAGAAACATTTGGCGATTTACACGTGTGACCGAGGGTACCTTACAAACAAAGTATACATCTATTTCAAGATCGACTATCTCTCTGGATCCTTGGACGACATGCAAGGATCGAGGCAATCAGAGCTACCGAGGGTATTACTAAAGTCCCCGCCTCACAGATGGGATTATCCTAAATATCGGCCGAACACCGACAATCAGGCTCGGGCCGAATCTAGGGCCCGACAGAGGGCCATGAAAGGCCCTCCTTTGACCAGGCCCACATGGCGGTCCGACTAAAGCTTTGGGTCGGGACGCTTCATGCCGTGCCGACTGCCACTGGTCGGACGCCTCCGCCTCAAGTCCGACAGGCCAGGAGCCCCGCTGCCTCCGGCTTGGCCTCGGGATGACTCGAGACGAGCCAGGCTCAAAGAACCTTTCGCCACGTCGGCCGGTCGACCCGAATTGGTTACTGCTCTATGCACACGACGCAGACGGGGACAGTGGCTCTTCTCCAAGGTGGCTGGGGCCGGTCAAAGCATCAGTCGCTTCACCCCATGGTGCGGTGGAGACGTGCACCTCCGGTCGCGCTTAGGGCTAATCATATGGCGGCGTCGACATCGACCTAGCGTGCGAGGGCAGAAGTGCGCGCTTCCCGGATGAAACGCCGCTTGTTGTGTTCGCTAACTTGCGCGTGGGGCAACGAGGACCTATCAATCGTCAAGGCCAAGACTAGGAACTCCCTGCCGTGCGCGTACCCTACCTTTTTCCTCCAAGCTCCGTGTAACCTTCCCTCCGCCAATATAGCGAGGAGGGATCGATCAAACATTCGTCCTTATTCGCGTTCAATTCCCACGCACTCCGCACTGTGCCATCATCCTCCAGGTAAACACTCCCGACCTCCTCCACTCGGACGAACGCTAAGGGCACGTATTTAGCCCCCCGCTTGTAATCTGTAATTCGCTACACCCCGAAAGCAATACAAAACCACACACCTAACTGGGCGTAGGGATGTTCAACCGAACCGATATACATCTTGGGCTCGCTTCGTCTAACCATTCAAGGAGAGGAGCGCCGCGGCTCTATACTCTTACAAATTTACTTGCCGGCCAGTGCGTACACAGCGGTTAAGCGCGCCCGGTAAGGGGCCTTGCGCGCCATCAACCGTCTCCGGACTCGATCACCTCCTTGATGGCCTTTCACCGCGACGGTCTCCGACAGGAGCTGGATCGGCTTCGGCCCCTCAAACTACGTCGCCGCGCTCCCGCCGGGAAGTCGTGGCTTCGCCGTCACACTTCCTGTGTCGAGCCCTCTCTAGGAGCACGACACTATCATCGACGCCCCGTGACCGGCTGAGACCCGCGAGACGACTCGATGCGTGAGCTCGTCCTGGCCACACCGGCCTCGGTGGTGATATGCGGAAGCTCTACGGGCATAGGCTTCACTGCTCATTTATCGATGGCGATGTCAAGATGCGCGCCAGACCTCGAGCCCACGAGCCGTTGAGGGTTCTTCGTGAACGACTTCCGGCAAGGCACACTGCAGACGGTTTGTACGGCATGAAAAGCGACATGGCGGAGTGGCTGGTTCGATCACACCCTTCGTGAGTCTGTCAGAATGTTGCTCGGCTAAGGCGGAGAGGCGGAGCGTCGCCCGTTCGCCGGTTAGGGCTTAAAGAACAAGGCGAAGGCCGGAGGTTCTAAGACCTGTGGCCGACAAACTCCGGCCGACTGAGAGGCGCTTAGCCCTCGCTCGCTACAAGGGCGCCAGGAGCACGAGACCGCCAGTGTCTGCATCGACCGCCGAGGGCCAGACGGTCTTTTTTTTTTCTCGTACGACCAAGACGCTGGCCGCTAAGAATCGACAGCCGCCTCCGCGACATCCCGGAGCTCAAGACCCGAGAGCCCGCCGCGCATCGAACCTCCGAGGGGCCGTAGAGCGGTCGCCGCCCTCAAAACCTTCCTCCGCTTGAGTCGCTTAACCGAAAGTACCGATTGTTGACACCGTATGCCCGCCCGATCGGGCGAATAATCGGACGCGGACTTCGGGTCGGGCCACGCAGTGTGTTGGTTGCCAACCCGATCGAAGGAGACTCTTCACGACCGGTGACTAACGAATCACCTCCCGCCGACCAACCGAAGTCTCGGCACCACTGACGCAAGCGAGGTCCTTCGCCTCGTCGAGAAGACTACTCATAAGAGAGCCTTCTTCGGGCCTCCGGTAGCATGCAGCGGGCGAACTGCGGAAGCTGGCCGCCGCATCCGTGCCGGAACTTGCGGCCACCATAATGCGCGCTACGGTGGAGTTAAGCGATTCTATCCCAAAACTCCCCTTTATCCTTCGCCTCCGCCAGCCTCCAGATTCGGCGCAGGCCGTCACCACGCCTCGTCCTCATGCACCGCCCGGAGGTTACTTTGCCCCGCCACTTGCTTCAAAAGCGCTCGCCACCGCACGGCCCACGACCGCCATGGCGGAACCTTTTCGGCGAAAGCGCCACGACTCACGTCAAGCGGCTACTGTTACGGCAGCACTTTGTGGCAAAAAGAAGTACTCGCGTGTGGTCCTTGATCGACTGGGCGCCTTGGGTTGTCAATATCGCTAGTGTCCTGCGCGTCAAGTACCAAATAGCCCGATTTCCACGCCGAAACGCATTCAATGTCCCTAAGAGCTACGGTCATTCAAAGTCTGCTCGTCCCGAAGGGAAATGCAAGATATCGAACGAGGTAACCAAAATATATTACATCGCGCAAAAACAAAAGTTGGGTGCCTAGAGGGTTCTCAGCCAGAGGCGTCGCCGTCATCGGTATCTGCCGCTAGCAGAACGACAACGCCGCCGCCACATTCGCCGCTGGCCCGCACTGCTCGCTGGCTGCCGCTTATGCCGACTTGCGTCGCCGATCCAGCCGACGGCTGCCATCGGGTCGGCGGATGCATCGCGGGCGCAGCAAGATATAGCACATACTCCGCCACGACGCGGTGATTTCTCGCCCGGCGGAGGCGCGCAAGGCGCAGGCGATAGCCAAGGCTACCACTGGTGAGGCCGAGGGCGACCGACGTGGTACGGTCCAACGGCCTGCTCAACCTAACCCCTGGGCTGCTCGAGGCTCCCCGCTCATGCTCTCGCAAGTGCAAGCGGGACAGGAGGGCCTCACGCGAGGTCCAAGACACGAAAGTGCACCGCCTAGCCTCCTCGACTCTACCTAAGTCAGAACGCCGCCACATCCTCGCCGTGGCGAAGGCCTCTAAAACCTCGGCCCGAGCTGCTGGGCCAAGCAGCCTCCAGACTGTCGCTGAGGTCCTCCTCAACGTACTCGGACTCGGGCAGTATGGAGTGCGCCCGCTTCCCGAGGCGGCCTCGCGGCTTGGGCGTTGAAGGAAGCTTCACTCGCCATTGCGGCCGCGAGATCCGCCGGGCTCCGCTGGGGAGCACGGGAAGCCGGCCTGCCGCTACTCTTCCCCACCGAAAGACGGTTACCGAGGTGGCCATGCTAGCCGCCATGAGCCTGCCGAGGCATCGAGACAAAGAAGAAGCAACAAAGATCTAAAAGCTTAAATCAGAATCCATCCCAAAGCCCAATAAAGAAACCTACTCGGGCGGGGATCCTAATGCGAGGATCGTAAGGGCGGAGGATCACGCCTCATGGGCAAAGAGGGACCCGCGCCGCAGACGGGCCTTTGGCGCCGGAGTCCCCACGGGCCCGCTGCCGCCTCCTTCGGCTTCTCAGCCCGGCTGCCACCGCTCTTCATCCGGTTGCTCGGATCGCGAGGGTTTTCCTTCTTGCGCCGCAGAAAGCGCAGGAGGCGAGGCAGGAAAACGGTGGCGCGACGCCCCCTCCATGTGATATTTATAGAGCGGGCGGCGCGGTCAAGCGAGCGCGTCGTGTCGAGGCAGTAGCAACATTAACTCTGCGTTCGCCAGACGACAAGACACGCCTTTCCACTTCCCCGCCACGCATTAAAAGCGCGATGGACGGCGGGGCAAGGATCACGCTCGATTGCACCGCAGCTGGACTCGATTTCGACTGGCTGGACCACCGCACCAACCTATCGACGACAGACTACAGGCTGCCGAGGCCCTCAAGGCGGTGAAAGGCCCATCTCGCCACCGCCCCGGTGGCCGAAGCGATCGGCCTAACTACCACGATGCTCTCCAAAGACGCTGAATAAAAAGCTAAGGCAACTCCACCCTTAGATCTTTTTTCGCTCCCGCACGAATTTTCCATTCCTCCAAGGTCTCAGAGCCATGGCAGCGACCACAAAGATGGACACCACACACCGCCGAGGGCTATAAGTTCTTACATTTTACGTGTCGGTGACATGACCGCCAGCTTTCGGTTCTTTAGCTGTTACCCTCGACCTGGTGCTATGGCAGGACGCCCGAGGCTACGTTTCGATGTAGCGAACAAGAAGGAAGTGTCTGCGCTTGGTGCGATCCACGTTGGTCAAGGACACTTTTTTCGCCGCTTATGCGCATAAACATATACTCAAGTTCCATGACTTCACACTGCCTCGGTGACCACTAGCTATTCGATTCTTCAGCGGTAACCCTCTCTAATCTCAGTGCTACTACCACGCCCAGAGGCTACTTGGCCGAGGTAGCACTTCGCTGAAGAAGGAAGTGCCGTGCGGTGCAATCCACAGCTGGTCGAACACTCTTCCCGTGTCAAGTACAAGCAAACATTTTGTTCCCTAAGTCCCGTTTTTGCTTAGGGTTTCCTCAAAGGTGTCGAGATACCGACTCCACGCTTGCACAACCCCGCGGTTTCTAAAGCTATGGTCGTCGAGTGTTCACCACCTCAAGGAAGTCTGAAGGATAAAGTCGGACCTACGGAATGGCCCGACTAGCCTAAACACTAAAACAAGCTTCGATTCATTACACAACGAGGCTCCTTACATCGCTAAGGACCAAAAATCTAAAGCTTTCTGCTCTCGGTGGAGGACGCTCTGCGGCGACATCCGATCAACTATCACCTTGGCGGCGAGGTCGATGCCATCATAATGAGGGATGACGAAGACAAGCGCCAAGGGAGCCCCGAAGTCGATCCCCTCATTCATCAAACGCCAAGTGCTTTCGCACGCGCCAAGGCGGCGTAGGCGTGCTCCGGACCCCTGCGGCGTGGTTCCAACACTCGCCAGACCTCCGCCGACCTTCCGAGCGGTCGCCACCGACGGTCCGCCGGATTTCGCCCACCACGGCTCTTCACGCAAGATAGTCGCCCAAAGATCGTGGGCCGCGTGCGCCGCACTCCTCTCCACTGCCAGCTTGCCGCTCTACGACGTGATGAGAGATCCTTTGCAAATTTGCAGATCGGCTTAACATCGAGAAGCATGCCCGCAATCCTTGATCACGGAAGACCGAGCCGACATTGGGCCGCTTACCGTAGAGCAAGCATCAATCAGCGCGACGCCTTGATACAGCCGGCATTGCTTTGTTTGAAGCACCGCGACATCCTGTCGAGAATCGCGCCGCACCTTTCGTAAGACGACGGCCCTAATCATTTTTTTCACATTCAATCGTCATTGCATTAGAAAACCAAGAGGCGCTGGCGCTGCTACCGGGCGACGCGCTTCCGACCTTCGATCCCGCCTCCCGTGGTCGACCGACGAAACAGTATGAAAAGTCCACCGGCCGCGGGCCTCGAGGTGGCGAGAAGGCTCAAATAGCTCACACTCGACGATTAGCTTTGGACGCTACGGTTCCAAAGGCGGATCCGCCAAGTGGATTCGTGCTGCCCGCCGAACAGTAAAGCGAAGCGAGGGCGAGGACAAGGCGTAACCCCCTGTGTCTCTAGTTGGGTTGGCGGACGCCTAATCGTCTTAACTCGTGTCCGAGACCATACTTCACTTTCCGCCGAGCCCCTCGGCGGTAGCGACCAGTGCCACACGGCTGTCAGGCGGACGGTCGGGTCCGGATACGAGCTCGAGTAAAGAAAGGTTTTTTATGGGTCACTCCCCAATGGTCTGACACCCGACGAGGGATCGCTCGCCGGAGGTCGCTAGATCTCCGTGAGCTCCACTTTCGGATAACCCGCTCGTTGCTCCACGAGCACGCGTGTTCAAACCAACGCGATGGTAAACACGCCGCTCACCCCCCTTACTGTGTCCCACACCGCGATGGGCGATACGCGGATGCATACCATGCTACCTTCGGCAGATAGCTCGCCCGATGAGGACTCGATTTGACGCTTCTTCGCTAGCTCCTGGGCAGAAACAGACTTCGCAAACCCGCTTCAGCTACGACGAAATGAGCACTCGAACCGGAACTCACAGGCATTCGGCATCTCGCCGACCACGGCCGCAAGGTCTAGCTACGACGAAACGCGAGCACCTGGAACCAGAACCTCGCTGAGGCATTCGAAGGCCCCGCACCGACCACGGCCAAGCGTTTAGCTACGACGAAACGAAAGTTTTCTGAAAGCGGAACTCGCTGAGCATTCGGGCGCCCTGCCGACCACGCCGCCAGGTTTAGCTACGACGAAAGCGAGCACTCGAATCGGAACCTTGTCCAAAGGCATCTAGGCGTCGCCGACAATGGTCGGATCCCGCCGATCCGAAGGATGTTTTTCGACCATGTAACCCCGACCAGCTCTCCGACCGCCGGTTTACATTAATCAGAGGCCACAAGACTCAATAAACCGACCGACTGTTACCGGATGCGGCACGACCCGGAGCCCCGGACCCACTCGGGGCTCTCAATAATCACGCCCATCCTCGCCTCAGCCGGTGGAATATCTACCGATTGAAGTAACCCCAACCAGCTTTCTCCGACCTACTGGTTACACCCACCGGGCGCGCCACGCACACCGGTCCGCTGCCGACCCTGCCGCTCGGACCGATAACCCGCCATCCGCTACTCCAGAGAACCCCGCATTTCATAAGATGCTATGACTAGTCTTCAAGAGATCGGTCGACAAAGGTTCTCGACAAACGGAGGCCGTCACATTCATATGTATATATATGAAACGCGAAGTTACATTACAGCTACCGCACCACAACAAAATGACCAAGACGCCAAGACGCCTAACGCCTAGGCGCTGCCGACGGCGCCGAACCGCTCGATGAAGGCGTCCTCGCTTTGATGAGCTTCGACAGCATCGATCAAGATCAACGGTGGCAACATCGCGGCGATGGTATCTTGCTCACCCCATTCGCCCGGGCGAAGCTCAAGATCCTCCTAAAACTCCGCGAGAGAGATGCCTCCCTGGGGGCACCGACGTCATCGCCATCTCCGGTTGAACACCTGGGAAAGGCTATGCGAAGTCAAGTGTTGCAAAGCAATCAAGACCCGAAGGCGTAATGGATCCTCCAACTCGCGACCATGCCATTCCCCTATATACTCAAGGCACGAAGCCGAAAGCGCCTCGATTAGCGGGGCGAAGAAGCCGAAGCTGCCATATAACACGAAGAAATCACGCCGCCAAGACGATGGGTCCATCCAGAACGGCGATTTCAAAATGGCCCGGCTACCGACGAATACACGCATTCAGGTACCCTACAAACAAAGTATACATCTATTTCAAGATCGACTATCTCTCGCCGCTCGGACGTGGCGGTAAGATCGAGGCGGCGTGAGCGCTGGATTAGGCATACTAAAGTCTCGCCTCTCACAGATGGGATTATCCTAAATATAAAAGCCGAACATGGACAATCCGACTCGGCCCACTTAGGCTTCGACGGCCACGAAGGCCTCGCTTTTGACCAGGCCCACCAAGGGCGGTCAGACCAGCTTCAGGTCTGACGCCTGGCGGTGCCGACCTCGCCACAGTCGGACGCCTCCGCAAGCTTCGATCGATTCAGACGGAGCCCCGCGACCTCCGACTTGGCCTCAGATAGACTCCGGACGAGCCCCGACCAAAGAACCTTCGCCACGCCGCCCGTCGACTCGAATTGGTCACCGCCTGCGTGCACACGACGGCAGTCACGAGGCAGTGGCTCTTCTCCAAGGTGGCCAGGCTGGGCTGAAGTCAAAGCATCGGTCGCTTCACCCCATCGGGTGCAGTGGAGAGACGTCACCTCCCGAGGCGCTTCGTATAATCATGACGGCACAAGATCTCGACAAGCGCGGCGGAGGGCAAAGGGCGCCTTCCCGGCGAAACGCCATAGGTTCGCCAACACGCAGTGCAACAGCGAGGACATCTAATCGCCAAGACCAAGACCAGAACTCCAAAGTGAGCATACCCCTACCTTTCTTCCTCCAAGCCTGTGTAACCCGCCTCCGCCTATATAAAGGGAGGTGACTCTCCTAAGGGGGATCGACGACATTCAAGGTCCTTATTCAAGCGCTCAATTCCCCACGCACTCCGACCTGCAAGCATCCGACCTAGGCAAACACTCCCGACCTCCTCCACTGGGATTTAACGCTAAGGGCCTCGCCCTAGCCTCCGCTTGTAATCCTGTAGTTCGCTACACCCCGAGCAATACAAAACCGCCACACGAACTGGACGTAGGGATGTTCGGCCCGAACAAGTATACATCTTGGGCTCCCTTCGTCTAACCATTCAAGGAGAGGGAGCGCTCGGCCCCTATACTTACAAATTTACTTGCCGGTTGTACGAAACACCGACAATTTTTCTAATATATCATGTATTTCAACACTACACATTTTAAAAGTTATGTTTTCTAACCTTCTGTTTACAATAAAATGTTGTGCATAGGAAAGATCTTGTGTTAGTTATGCAAGTTATAGTGGAGATGGAGAGTAAAATTTTACAATTAAAAGGACATATGCAAGCAATTATTTATAATAAAACACTAGAATAAGTAGGACCATGTATAGTTGTTTGATTTTGGTCATGATCCTACAAAAGTTTTGGTATAATTGTAATAATATTATGATTTTACTAAATTAAGATTCTACCTAGATTCGGATCGGTCTAGTTAATCTAGGTCATGAAATCGTGTGACAGAATTCTGATAATCTTCATGTGATGCTCTCTTGTGCTTCATGTTGCTCTCCAATTTTACTATTTTTGGTGCCCTTTAAATATCTCAATGTATATTATATATTATAGCGCTAGGATTGCTGGCTGGTGAGGTGGGCCACGTGTCCACCCTTGTGGAGAGACTCTCCGAAAAATTAGAAATTGCATTTAGATTCTTTTGGTGGTTTTTTAATAAAATAAAATAGATCCAAAAAAAATTAAAATTATGTTTAGGTCCCTTTGTAGTTTACATTTAGGTCTTCCTCGTGGTTTTTAGCGTAACGGACCCCGGAGAAAATATATTATTTTAGGTCCTCTCGATTATTTACGCTATTCTCTCGCTAGCTTTTAGAAAAGGACTCAAAAACAAAGATACGCCTCGACAAAAACACAGTATTCGTCGAAGGTTTATAAATTTCACGGATTCATAGCGATGGTCCTAAATAACTTTTTTTAAAGAAAACAAAAACCGAAAATACATAAAAAAGGCAGCCACGCTTTTCTCGAAAAAAGACACAAATTCGTCGAGAGTTTATAACAGCCTATAGATTCACCAATGAGTTCTAATGACTCATTTTTTTAAAAAAAATATGAAAACCCAAAATACGACCATATTTCCCAAATTACATTAAAAAAACAGCCACGGTTTTCTAAAAAAACACAGATTCGTCGAAGGTCTATAGTAGGCCATAGATTTGCCAACAGGTCCTAACCGCGATTTTTTCAAAAAAAAAACACAGATTCATCGAAGGCTTATAGCAACCCATAAATTCGCCGTCAGGTCTTAACAATCCATTTTAAAAAAAAAATACGAAGCCAAAAATACGACCAAATTTTCTAAATTTTACACGTTACATCGTCGTGCACGACGCAGCGTAGCGAGTTACCCTGGCTAGTAGAATGTATAGAGTACAAGCATGTATGATTCTGTTGACACCAAAAACGTGAAGAGGGTTCCTGGCCTACAACACACTAGAGCGAGCAGCAGTGTTCAAGTTTATGCTGGCGTGCTAATCGATTTGACCCGCAATCGATAGGAAGAGAGTTGTGAAATTCAATCAAGCCGATCCTTGGGGCTTAATCGCTAAAATCCGTAATCGACGTAAAGCCGATTAGAAGGGTAACTAGATTAGTCGATCAAGACTAATCCGAGGGTAAAAAGCGGTCGATTACAAAAGGCGATCGCTTAACAAGGCGTAATAAATCAAACACGAAGAAATCGATGATGATCAAACAATCGGCGATTCACAACTTTATCCGATCAATGTCGACTTACAAAGGAAAGATTACAAAGCTAAGAGACTAAGAACTATGAAAGAAAAACTAGCATATGTGATTTGGTTGTCGGGTTGTCTTTTCTTCAAGCAACCTCGATGCGCCTTTTTATAATCCAAGTAAGCCGATCCGAGTCCCCGATCCAACACGACAATATAATCCGAATCGCTTTTGTAGTTTCCTATTTGGACTCTGTTTCCAAATATCATCCGATATGTTGTCCAAATTTTTAAGGCGCTTCGTGTTGTATCCAAACTCATGCTTTTCTGCCAATTCTTGTCATATTTTCCAAAAACTGGTGCAAACATATGCCCCCCATTTTTGGAAGATAACTTGTTATCTTTCAAAAATATATATCGGCTTCTTCATCCATCGGCTTCTTCATCCATCGGCTTCTTCATTGTTGGTTAGGGAACAACGTCGAAGCTTCGCTATATTGATTGTCTTAGTAAAAATCTCGGTGCGGTTTAATGACAAGCGTCGCCTCAAATTCACTTCCGCCACTTTTTGCTTTTTCAGTGTATATATATATGCGACCCCACGGTCATTTTCACGCTTTCCGGCTCTCACACTCCTTCTAATCGGCTTAGTCTTTTGATAAACACGGGCTCGGCTGCCTCAAGACTTCGCCAATTCGGACGAACCATCGATCGGCTGAATGGATCCTCTCAGTCTAATCGATCCCAATCCAAAGTGAAGACCAATACTACCTAGGGCGAGAGGAAATTCATTCACGACATAGTAATTAACAAAGAAATCCCTAGACTTCGCACAATAGGCTCAAGGTTACAATATAATGAGAATGGGGTAAAAGTTTTAGGGCTTGGCAAACAGCTTAAAAGGATGGAGAAGATGGTACATTAGAGTGTCGGCTCAAAAAGAGAAGAATGGGAAAGAATGGGCATAGCCGAGTGCCTCCCCTAAGTTTAGCTAACCCGAAGCCAATGAGCCCTTGGTGGTACGCACTTTGTTATTTACGGTCAAGCACTTTCAACACCTTCCTTTTTAGATTTGGTCCCATCATTAACACTCTTAGACATAGCGAACTATGTTGCCTTAGGCACGATGGTGAACAATTATCGGCTTTTCGATGGCAAGCCCGGTATAAACTAATCCGATCCAAGGGTGAAGGATGGGCGGTACATTGACACAACAATAAAGTGAATGAATTTGGTATCAATTTGAAGAGCCACGTGGCCTTTCTTAATCTTTGGCTAGATAGGTTTTACGTTACGTGGAGCCTCTCTTGGTGAGCCAAGTATACCAACTAGTGGTGGCTGACTAGTGGAAGGTAAGGTCAAACTTAGCGCTTGGGAAGATGCTTCTTGGAGCCATCTACCGATGATGCATGTTATCGAAGTCGGCTTTTCTCTGGTTTTGCCGGTTCTGGTCGCAACAACATAGGTGGTCCATCGTGGTTCATTCAACTCGGCTTTATAGCATGTTTAGCCGATCTCTTATTTACGAACCATTGGAAGACTCGGCTTTTCTCGCGAAGACTATCCGAAGGCACCACTCCGCTGAGGCGATCGGTCACACGGAGAGAAAGACTCGTGATGTGCTCCGTAGCGACACCAAAATCACCCGGTACGATTTCAAGAAGTATCATCATTCTTTCTAAATTTGGACAACACAATTTTTCAATCAACCAGGACTTTTTCCTTATGCTAATGAAGCCGACTTCAATGGCCTTCGTTCCTTCATCCGGATCTTGATAGCTCTATGATGTCGGAATCGACTTTTGAGTTTGTCTTAGGATTTTCATCTCCCTCTGCATCCTTCACGTCGGCTTAAATTCCCAACAGGGACATTTCACCGCCGTCATTATGAATTTTATCATCCATACGTATATGCCCGTCGGCTAGGCTTTGGCCAAGTAATACCCTTCGCCGCCACTTCTCGATTGTATTCAACCTAGAACCCGAGTGACAAATAAGGCAAAGAAGAAATAGTTTTGGAGTTATCCGCGAATTTCAAGTCCTCAATTTGCCGCGACTTCTTCCTAACTCTCGTAGAGAGCTAGCCATTTTTTCGCTTGGTGGGCACCCATATCGAAGCTCTCTATTTGGACCGTACTCACGGCCATTATAGAGCGGTTTTACCAGATTTTCATGGTAGCCGGCGGTAGCCTCTTCCAAAGAGTAGCAAATGATGATTCTAGTGAAGATAGTTTCGGACTCTTCCAAATTTCATCGGGTTATACTAACTCGTCCAGAGATTGAGAGGTATCGACTTGTTTCAAAGAAAATCTCTATGCCTTAGATTGTTTTGTTTCTACCTTTTAACCATGTAAACACTTTGTTTTCTCTGAGGATCTCAGCTTTGCGAACAACAAGCTATTCTATGGGTCATCGTCTAGTGGGCCCAAAGGAAGAGGCCTAATCAAGCGATTGGTTTAAGCGGCTATACCTCCGCAATCTCACATCCAGTCTCTCGCTCGTCGAGCTTGAAAAAAACCGCCCCTCAAGTAAGTATTTTACCGTAGATAGCGCTTCTACCTTCCATTGCTAACATCCCATCTAACATTTTATCTCAATTTGGTAGAAAACCTAAATCGACTAAAGCTCGGCCATTCAAACGCTGAAGCGTGATCAAAGTCTTTGAGAGCTCCCCACGATCGGCTTTGTGGAGGTATATCCTTTTCGCCATCATTTTATCCATCAACGAATTAATCCTTGGCTTACATTTCTTTTATGTATATCTTCACCAACGTCTTCCGCCGGTGGCTGGAATTTTAACCAAACCTCTGTGGTGTTCAGCTGCAAGTCTCCCGATGTCGTCTCCCGACCTTTATCGCTTTGCTTCACGCCTCCATCGACTTCCTTGCTCTGCACTAGAAGAATCAAGCGACCTCTGGCGATGCATGGCTGGCTTCACATTGGATGAGTTAGGCGATCCGAGACGATGATTTCATGACTATGTTGCCGATATCTGTATTTCATCATTGGCGTCTCACTGAAGGCATCATTGCGGTCGTCCGTTCAGAGCCCAACATGCAAGAGAAGCTAAACCGGCTTTTTCATGAAGTTTGCCATTCGAAGGTCGATCTTCTTGCCAATACCTAAAAGCTAAGGACGCCATGGCTGTAGTTGAAGCCGAACCTTCCTCCTGATACTATGCACGAGCACTTCGGGGTATGTCATTTGGATGAGCAAAGAGTGGAGGTTGAAATGCTTCACGCGCACGCAATTGCTCAGCGGAGGCTCAACAAGCCGATCGCCAACAACTCGACCGATTGGTGGCCGAGGCAAAGCGAATGAAGCAAAATTTTGACAAGATGCCTCTTTCTTTGAAGTTCGACCAAGGCCCAGATTCATCACCGAAAGCGGCCAAGAAACAATTGGAAGATGAATTGGCCAAGCTTTAAGGCAAGCGGCCGACATGGCGCAAGTGTCGACCACAATGACCTCCTTTACGAGCGAAGAAGAATATTAGCCATGCCATGCCAAAGTCAATGAACAATCGGCCAAGATAATTCACATGCGGCAATCGCAATGCTGATCTGATCGTAAGGCGGTGGGCGGGATCCGGGATGCACTTGCCAAGCGGCGGTGACGCATCGCGGCTTTGGGAGCGATCTGCGGATCGGGCTTGTAAACTTGTTGATGTTGTATTGAAACAGTGATGCAATGCCGTGGCTTTGAAACAATGTTGCCTTTGCATACTTTTGCAAACTTTTGATCGGTTGTTTTACCCGATTATATTTATTCTATTTAATCGGCTGTTTAACCGACTTACTATCAAATTCTTGTTTGATTACGCACCGATCCAAACGCTAGGTAGTATTTCTTTAAATATTTCCATTGATCACTTTTTGGTAACACAAGACCTTCAAGTGTTTCAAGTATATACGCATTTCCACCAACTGGCCGATTTATTTTATACGGTCCTTCCGGTAGGTGACCATTTGCCGAATCGATTATCTTTAGAACCGCATCGCAATATTGTTTTCCAAACCAAATCGGGCTTCACTAAACGATTTAGGTACGACCTTTTATTATAGGCTCTTGCAACTTTTTTCCTTATTCTTTTAAGCCGATTTAAAAGTAATCACTATAACTCCGCCAAGTCATCTAAATTGCATAGCATCAATTCTTTATATTAGTCGGCTGACAGATTATTTTGCCTTGCTACTCGCATCGACTCAATGTTTATTTCTACGGCAACACGGCCTCGCCATATACCAACCGATATGGTGATAATTTAGTCGATCAGGTGAAACGCTAGCCGATAAGCCCACAAAGACTCAGATAGTGTAGAGTGCCAAGTTTGAGGCTTCTCATCAATTTTTCTTTTAATCGCCTTGATCAAAGTTTTGTTAGACGACTCGGCTTGTCCATTGGCCCGAGCGTAATATGGCGATGAGTTAAGCAATTTGATACCTGTGCTTTCATGAAGTTCTTAAAATCGTTAGACATAAACACGCTTCCTTGATCGGTTGTGATCTCGAGAAATACCGAATCGATGGATAATGTGTTCATTAACAAAGCCGATAGTTTCTAACTGGTGACTTTTTTGAGCGGAACGGCTTCAACCCATTTTGAAAAATAGTCTCATGCCGCAAGGATAAACTTGTGGCCTTTGCTTGACGCCGAATATTTGGCCGATTACATCTATCCCCATCCTCCGAACGGCCATGGCTTAACGGACCGGTATAAAGTCGATGGTGCAAGTTGTACGCTCCCAAACTTTTTGACAAATTTTGACACCTTTTGTAATACTTGAAACAATCTTCTAACATTGTTGGCCAAAATACCCAGTTAAGTTTTAGGATCCACTTCATCTTATGAGCCGATTGATGCGCCGCCACAAATTCCTTCATGAATTTCTCCCATGGCTACCTTTGCTTCCTCGTCCCCAAGGCATCTCAACAAAGAAACATTCTATTGTCCGATAATATAGCTCTCCTTCTAGCACAACATACTTCAATGCTTGTTGACGACTTTTTCGCAGAGGACGGATGGGTCCATTAGGTAAGCTTTTATTTCGCTTCTCCAATCGGTATTAGCGACAAGACCGCTTTTATCGATCAAATCAAACACTTCAGATCGGCCGATTCCTTATAGCCCGGTCAGTTCGAGCCAATGTGTTGGCTTTGTCGCTCATTTCCGGGCACATGGTCGATATGAAATGATGTAAAAGTGTTGATGATATCAAGACAACATTGTAGATACTTTGATAGCACCTCGTCATTGCATTTAAACTCTCCTTAATTTATTGCACCACCAAAGAATGAGTCACCATATGCTTCCACATTACTTGCCCCGACACTATCTATCACCGCGACCCTTTGAGCAATGCCTCATATTCGCCTGGAAAGATAGAGCATCGGCTTGTGTCGATATGCAAACTCGATGTTATGTCCTTTTGGTGAAATCAGCACAATACCTATTTCACTCCTCTTGACAAACTGACTCATCAAAATACAGTTGCCATGGAGCTACATCGACTATTCCTGCCATGGTATCATATCCAGATTATGAAATCGTCTCATCGCTTGACCTTTAATGGCCTTGGCCGATTCGCATCAGAGATCGAATCCGGTTAGAAACATAAGCCCACTTTCCAAGTCGTCCTCTCAAGATTGGTGCGAGCGGCATATATTTGATGATATCGCTTTACAGATACTATTATGCAAGTCGATGCTAATATATAATGCCTCAATTTCAGTACAAGCAAAATATAAAGATAAGCACAACTTTCTATCGGTGGGTACTGGTTTCGCTTTTCAGAGTCGATCGGCTTAAGTAAAATATTACTCGCTTTGCCATCGACTTCTGCGCCTAATACAACCCCGATGGTCTCGCTTTCACCGATATATATAACTTGAAGGGAATTCCTTTTGTGGTGCGCCAAGATTGGTGGTGGCGCTTAGGTCTTGCTTTTATATCGTCGAAGGCTTTTTCTTCGATCGATTCCCCATATAAAATTCTGATCATCCTTTAATTTTAGCAATGGCGAAAAGCTTGAATTCTACCGCATGATTCAAATGAATCGTCTTAAGTAATTAATTTTGCCAATCGGTCGGCCGCAATTCATTTTTACATGTTGGCGGTTTTGTATCGGCTATGGCTTTAACTCTTGCTTGGTTAACTTCAATTCCTCTTTGGTGAACCATAAACCATAGGAACGGCGGTGGATACACCAAACGCCAAGACTTCAGAGGATTCATTTTAACCCATGAGCTCTCGTATTTTGAAATACCATTTTATCGGCCAAGTGTCGCCATCTTCCTTAGACTTAACCACCACGTCGTCAATGTAGATCTCAACAATATGGCCGATTAGATCATGAAAAATCAAATTCATGGCGCATTGATAAGTGGCGCCTGCGTTTTTTAAGCCGAATGTCATTACCGGCCATTCATACAACCCTATCGCGCCAGGCATCGAAGGCGCTTTAGGGACGCCGACCGCCATGAATATCCTGGTTATATCCAAAGATTCCCGCCAAGAAACCGATAATCTTATTACCCGATGCAGCATTGATAAGCATATCGGCTATAGGCATCGGATATTCATCTTTTGGCGTGGCTTTATTCAAATCTCTAAAGTCTACACACACCCGGAGTTTACCATTCTTTTTCATGACGGGAACAATGTTGGACACCCATTCGGCATATCGGCAAGGTCTTATGAACTTGGCCTCCAACAGTCTCTCAATTTCTTCTTTTATCACACCGTATAGTTCTGGATTACAACGCCGCGGAGGTTGTTTATATGGTCGATACCCCGGCTTGATAGGTAGCCGATGTTCCACTAACTGTCGGCTTAACCCAGGCATCTCATAGTACTCCCAAAGTAAACAATCCTCAGATTCTCTAAGTATTTTGACCAACTTATTTTTGTATTCTAGACCTAAATTTGCACTTACAAAAGTTGGCCTTTTCCTATCACCTTCTCCTATATCGACTTCTTCAAGCATATCGGCAGAAGTGAAACATTGCCCCAATTTTTCGCTTTGGAAATCTTCAATGGCTTCACAGGAGTTTATCCCATGCCGATAGCTCCTCACCCTGTCCTGTAACGCTTGGATCATTTCTGACCCCATCTCCTTAGAACCTCACTTGCCCGATCAAATGTTCCTGGTTTTACACTGATCGGCATCAATCCTGACTTACCAATGCATATGAAATCGCAATCGTCTAATGTTTTACCCGATATACACTCTGCTTCTTCATGTGGCCAATTTGCATCGGAACTAGCCATAGCAATATGGGCCGATGTATCGGCTGAGACGACCTCAACTTCGTCTCCGTTCCATTGAACTAGCAGCTGATGCATGGTTGATGGTATGCAGCAATTGGCATGTATCCAATCGCGTCCAAGGAGTACACTGTAGTTTCCCTTTGCTTCAATTACAAAAAATACGGTTGGCAAAGTTTTGCTGTCGATGGTTAACTCTGTAACCATTACCCCCTTTGCTTCAGTAGGGTCCTCTGTGAAATCATTTAGTACCATGTTGGTTTTTATCGAGATCTTCGCCGGTTTTGCCTAACTTGCGGTGGTGAGCGCATCAAAGTTCACAAGAGTCTCTCCATCAACGAAAGCATTCTCGATATCGGCTTTCCATTGATGTAGCCTTTAAGTAAAGCGCTTAAGATGCCGATGGGGATCTTGGCGGCTTTTCAAATACAACATCTTGTGCGCCTAAGCATAGTTGAGCAAATCGTCTTTAGCGATTCAGCTTTTAATTACGAACTCTACCGTAGGGTGAATACCATGTTGATATCCATGGGAGGAGGTCATCCGAATCATTGGTGACAAAGAAATCATCCGAGGAATCGATTCATCATCGGCTTGTCGCTTTCTCCTCCACTCCTTTGTAACAAGTTTCACCGGCCGCACCTCATTAAATGCTTGATCTCTCGCTTTTCCTCTTCGCTTTCTTATCTCTTTTGCGCCCTTAGGCTTTGAAGCCGTCTGGCGATTTCGGCTAAGTCCAGATTGGGCACCACTTAGGTTTAGGCTCAATCGGTTTCATGAATCTTACCACCAGATTTTACGTAATTTCGACCTTTTTATCTCCATTCTTGTACCCAAACCTTTCCTTTATCGGCTTTTTATGCCATGATCAAGGTCCGATCTGCAACAGATCAAATAGCTCTCTTTAACCGCTTGCCTTGGCCAATCTTTTGAGGGTAATGCTCCATGGGCATGACCTCAAGATGGTAATGCCATACCTCTCTCCCAACAGAATTGCGGAAAGGACATCTCTGATGAGCTCTCTCTGCAGTGTCTAGCCGATACAAATTGCCTGGCCAAAACACATTGTTTGGCCGATGTGGCCCGCCTGGTCGTCGAGTCTGCCGTTCCTGCCGATGGCTTATCCTTTCATATTTCTCAAGCAACTGTGAAAAAGTCAGCTTGGGTTTGAATGCTGGCTTCCGGGGTGGAAATCTTTCGGCTTTGTACCATCGTCCAGACTTGTAATTCCCTTTGGCTTCACAATCCTAGAATTCTTTCCCATCTCGATCGGCTTCAATTTGAAGTGAACCGATCGTTATCTTCAGATGTTTCTCCTTGTGAGCTTGACTCTATGTCGACTTGCCGCTGCTGTTAAGGGTCTTTCATCGACAATGTTTTTTCCTTCTTGAGTTAATCAACCATGTTGATTGGGAAGGATTGACGCCGACTTTCATGGCCGGCTCCTCTGCAAACTTGAGCCGACCGCCTTCAATAGTCATCAGATTTGTTGCCGAAAGATGTTGTAATCATTAGTGTTATGAGAGAACTAATGATGCCACTTACAATATCGTCGTTTTTGATCTCATCTACCGATGGTATGGTATGTCCCTCAGCGTTCGTATCGACTTCTCTTGTAACAACATGTCAAATATGCGATCACACTTGGATACGCTCAAAAGCATATTTAACCTCCGACTTACCCTAGTCGCTTGAGCCACTTAATGACAAGTGGTTTTTAGAACCCTTATCCATTCAGCTATATTTATATCTGCTTCATCTTCGAAGTTTCACTTGAACTATATTCAACCATGTTTATTTTTGCTTTATCCTTCCCAACCGCCATTTAATCTAATTTTATCTTTGAATTCTTTACTTAAATATCGGCTTTCCCTGCATACACACGGTGAAGGTGACTTAAATCGCTGAACTCTCGTCCAAATTTTTCTTTAAGGGGGAATTAACCCTTGAAAGGCTAAATCGGCTAGTTGGTTATCGGGCAATACTACATCAAGCAAATGATTTAAGACTTCTCTAAATCTTCAAATATAATCTGAAGTCGACTCACCAAACTTTTGCCGGACAGCACTCAGGTCCGAAATTCTCAACTCCAAGCTACTAGAGAAAAAGTATTCATGAAACCGACTTTCTAAATCGTTCCAAAAATGGACCGAATTTGGAGGCAGATTGGTAAACCAAGTGAAGGCAGTCCCTGATAAAGACAAGGGAAAAAGCCTAATCTTTAGCCCATCGGACTGAGCCGCTTCACCACACTGAGCGATAAATCTTCCAACATGCTCTAAAGTGGTGACTGAATCATCCCCTGAAAACTTCGCAAAGTCGGGAATCCTAAAGTTATGGGGATAGGGCATGCGGTCAATATAATCTGGGTACGACTTTTTATAGCCGATTGTCTTCCCTTTGGGCTGTAAGCTAAATTGATCTCTCAAGACCATAGAAATCTGATCAGCCCAATTGATGTTATTAGCCGATGGAGCACTAAGGTTCGCCAATTATTTTGGCAAGATCCACGCCTCGGAGTGTAAACTTCTACCGTCGATTGCTCGGGCCGATGGATACCGTTGTTGCCATGATTCGTACCCATCGGCTCTGGCAGCCGTAACCTCAGGCAATAGAACAAACGGCTCTGTGTATGTAACTACTTTATATGGAGCCGGATTTCTAACTTGAAACGGCTTACAATTCCTATTTAATTCACTCGGCTGAGGAGCCGACGAGACGCCTTAGAAACACCCGACGATGGATCTAACTTTGCGTGGCGGTATATGCATGGTAATGAGTAATGGCGGGTTTGGACGAGGGTTTGTTGGTGCCAACACCGTGGGTCGGGTCGGCATTAGTGATGGCGCTGGTGCCGACGCTTTGATCGTGTTGGCGTTTAGTGCCCGAATCACGCCGACACGCTGGGGAGTGGTCAGATGGGTCGGCAATCCTCCGGATGTTGCTAACTCTTGTGCAATCGATTTTACGCTATTTTCTATCATCGGTTTTAAAGTCGTGACCAAAGCCGATGATTGATTAATTAATGCATGATGCATGATTGCTCAATCATAACAGATAACTCATTTGAGCCGCATATATCGCCATCGAGTTGTCGTGGACGCCACCGCCAAGTGGATTCAATGTTGGGGCGCCATCTTACGTGTGACTCCTCGCCGGGTTTTCTCGTAACAACCCAATATCAACTCCTCCAAGGCGACTTTCCGATCTTCGATTTCCTTGCGCTGCTCTGGAGTTAAATCGTCCAAAGTAGGGACGATTATGGCGTCGGTATTGACGTCGGCTGGTGCGGTGGATTTGCCTGTAGTCATCTTTCCGATCGGTCCCACCGGGCGTGCCAAAAATGTGTTGACGCCAAAAACATGAAGAGGGTTCTGGCCTACAACACACTAGACGAACGCCGGTTCAAGTTTCTTGCTGAAGTGCTAATCGATTTGACTCGCAATCGATAAGGAAGAGAGTTGTGAAATTCAATCAAAAGCCGATCCTTGGGGCGAATCGGCTAAAATCCGTAATCGACCAGAAGCCGATTAGAAGGGTAACTAGATTAGTCGATCAAGACTAATCCGAGGGTAAAAGGCAGATCGATTCTGAAAAGGCGATGCGCAACAAGACAGAATAAATCAAACCTGAAGAAATCGATGATGATCAAACAATCGGCGATTCACAACTTTATCTGATCAATGTCGACTTACAAAGGAAAGATTACAAAGCTAAGAGACTAAGAACTATGAAAGAAAAAACTAGCATATGTGATTTGGTTGTCGTGGTTGTCTTTTCTTCAAGCAGCCCTGATGCGCCTTTTATACCCGTTAGCCGATCCGAATCCTGATCCAACACGACAATGTAATCCGAATCGGCTTTGTAGTTTCCTATTTGGACTCTGTTTCCAAATATCATCCGTATGTTGTCCAAATCTTTTAAGGCGCTTCATGTTGTATCCAAACTCACGCTTTTCAACCAATTCTTGTCGTATTTTCCAAAAACTAGTGCAAACAGATTCATAGGACTTTTTTCAAAAGAAAAAGCATATGAATCCTATTCCTATAGGATTTTGTACTTTAGTTGTGTTCGATTCAACAGAATAGATGGAATTCGTTAGGTTTTTGTCCTACAAGAGTGTAGGTACCATACAGAATACTAAATTTACCGTTTCTTCCATAGAGTGTTGCAATTCTATATTTTACACGTGTATTCCTATCTTATCTTTGCGTTTTTGTGCTACAAGAGTGTAGGTACCATACAGAATACTAAATTTACCATATGTTTTGTAAATTTGGTCTAGTATTAGTTGGTGTATTCATTTCCGTGTGGTTTGAACACCTCTATAAACAATGGCACCTTCTAGACCCATTTGCATCACCAAAAGCTCTCTCCGGCCACACATAAAAATATATGTTCCGATATAATCAAGCTTTTGAAATTTTAGCAATCGATTTCATTTTAAATATTTATATTGCCTGTACAGCATGCAAGCGGTGACGACGTCGACGGTCCGACCATGGGCACCATCTGGTGCCAGCGACGGGTAAGATATTGCAATCGCGATTTTGGTACTTTTTGTTTAACTTTTACGAGTACTAGCGGTTACGTTCTATCGTGACTACAGACCTTAGTTGGGCGACACGGATGCGGGTAGCCTACTCGACTTCGTTGCGCTCGACCACTCACCGAGACCACGACGCCGGACGCCAGACGATCGATGCCGAGGTCCATTTCGTGACGGGTGGCTTCGTCCACCTTTTCACACGACGCGACAAGATCTTGGTTCACCCGGCGGTTCCTCGTGTTCGACGTCCGTGTCGAGGGCTACTACCGCCCATCGTGTGATGGGGCGATTTAGTCATTTACAGTGTTCCGGTGCACGCTTAATCGCAGTAGCCCCACCCGCGATTCACTCGTAAGTTTCTCAGACGTTGTTTTCATAATTATGGTGTGTAATGCCATCTAATAACGCTTATATTTATTTCTTACCCACAGCAGAGTAGGAAGGGCGACTCGGATCACCGGCACATACGTATGGTGCCTTGGGGTGAGGAGGGAGGAGCCTCGAGGATGTGTTGAGGTGCGCCAGACGACCATGGACGATCACAAGCACGAGAGTGGTACACTCCTAGACTCGCTCTGCTTTGTACGCGTGTCGACCCGATTCTCAGAGACACGCTCCTGCAGATGGTAGACACGCACTCGCCCATATGGACTCCTGCGGCGCACACTTTGGCATGCTAGGCCATATCTTCGATATAATCTTAGTGATTCATAATTTATTTTGCTAACTAATTAAGAATTTATTTTGCAGAGTGATGTCGTGCTCCATCACTACAGGGAGTTTCACGGCTTACACTCTCGTCTGACAACCGGAGTTGAGGTGACCAGAGAGGAGGTCAGCTCTTATGTCTGGAGGTTTCTGGACAGCTCGAGACGCGCCCTCAAGTTGTCGGGATGCCGCGTCCCTACCGACTTGGCGCAAGGCATGCCACTTAGCGTGGCAGGGGTGCAGCAGGTACATCTTCGCACGCTACCGTCCCGCAGACTGCGAGAGGGCACGCTTCTGTAGCCGCTCACGCTGTAGGTGAGTACTGGCATGCACTGTTCATGTGTTACAATCGCGTATTGCAATGCTCTAAACAATTCTTCATCCGCTTGAGCCCGCAGTACGCTTTTTCAGCGAGCTACACTCGCGCCTGACGACTACAAGGATCAGGGTGATGATCCAGATCCGGTGGAGTACGAGGACGCTGTAGCGAGGTTCCTCATCCCGGATAAGGCCGGGTCATCACAACAGACGCTGCCGGCCACCACCATACCATTGATAATCGAGCTCGAGTACGCTGATGCCTCCAGCTTAGTCTGCAGAGGGTCCACCAAGACCGACGCAGCTTGACGACTCGCAGCCCGTGTTCGAAGGAGGAGGCCTCCTGAGCCGCCGAAAGAGTTTCTTTTTGATTTTTATTAGTGCTAGTATATTATGTACTTAGTTAATCATTTGAAATATGTTGCACGAACAATTACATTTGCATTTTTTTGTAATTTTAATCTTATGTACTTAGTTAATCCTTTCATCAGCTAGACGCTTTGTCACACACCTAGTAGCTTTATCAGGCTGAAACGACAAAACTCGCAGACCACGCCGGGTCAAACGACAACACGTTGCAACCATCTTTTCAGACTGAAACGACAACACGCTACACCCCGCTTTTCAGAGTGAAACGACAACATGTCAGACCTCGCTATTGATCAAACGACAACACGCCGCACCCCGCCAGATCAAACGACAACACGGCTCGTGCCACGAAAGTGCCTTTTCCGATTTCAGAATAACGCGTGCGGGCAATGACCACCAGTCGCCTGCTGATAAGTGCTGCCCACGTTACGTAGATCGCCCATGATTTTTTTTGTAATTTTTGGGCTGTATCCGGTGGGCCCCGCGACACAAGGAAAACCCCTAAGTGGCCACGATTTTACATTGCTTCGTGGTCACGAGTGCCTTTTCATTTTTAGCAACTGCGATCGGGCAATGCCCGCCCAAGTCGCCCGTAGATAAGTAGTAGCCCACGTTTCATAGATCACTCGTGATTTTTTTCGTAATTTTTGGGTCGTATCCGGTGGGCTCCGCGAGGCTATGAAAACCCCTAAGTGGCCACGATTTTGCGGTCATGGCGCGAGTGCCTTTTCGATTTTCGCAACTTCGTCGGGGCAATGCTTGGCTAGGTCGCCGTTTCATAAGTGTTGCTCACGTACGAGATCGCTCGTGACTTTCTTCGTAATTTTGGGTCAGATCCGGGGCCCCTGCGAGGCAAGGAAAACCCTTAGTGGCCATGATTTCTCGTGAGCAAAAGTTCAAATGCAAATAAAGTAGACAACACTCTTCATTAAGACATAAACCGATGCGAAAATAATGGTTTCAACTTAGCGCTCATCGAGTGCATCGAGGCCACTTCCCTTCTCCCATGCCTCTGTGTTTCTTCTCGCACGACGTGCCCTCTCGCTTCTCTCTCTCTCGACCTCCTTCTCCTCCTTCTTTTCGACGTGCCTCCTCGCGTGCGGCGTCACACGCAAGGCAAGCCGCCGCTCGACTCTCGCTGGGTTGGCTTCATCAAGTAGCATTTGGTCCTCGGGGTTGATCTCCTCGTCATACCACTTCTCAAAATTCACACAATGGCGGGAGGCGATCAGATGAAACATAAATTAGCAATGTTTCATTTACAAATATTCTGAAACAAATATGATTATTACCAGCTGGCGATGCTTGGACTCTTTCTCCTGGGTCGAATTCAGTAGTTGCGGCACATCCAATACTTCCTCTTTCAAGTTGGAATTTCCAAGAATAGACAAGCTGCAAGGATCTCCCGACAGCATATTGGTGGGACAACTCCGAAAAGGTACGAAGAGGTCCTGCACGCTGATGTTGCGCGACCACTCAAATACTTCCCTCTTCTTTCGCCTTCCCTTTCCTTTCCACTGACGCTTCAAAGATTTTTCCTCTCTTCTTTTCTTCCTTCCTTTCTCCTTCGCTTTTGGTCGATGATTGAAGAATTCGATGATTGAAGTCTTGGGATTTATTGCTTAAATAGAGGGTAGACTGCTATCGCCATATGGTTGGGCGGCAGGCCCGCGCCCCCCACCCCCCCATCGGCCGATTTATTACGTGTCGCCATTTCATAGGGCGAGAACCATCCTGTCGCCGATTGATCGGGCGACTGTGAGGCCACGCCATCGCCGCCTCCTGTCGCCCATGTATTTTTCTATTTAAGCCCCCGTTCTCGACAGGGGTATATTTCTGTAATTTTTATTTTCTATGGTATATTTTTGAAATTTCGAATAGAAAATGTATTATTTAAAAAAAATTCTAAAAATAATATGTATTCAAAAAAGTGTTCTAATAATATAATAATTTTTGTTTGATTTTTTTCACATCGACGAAAGTCAGTCTACTAAAATAGCCTCCCATGTTGTACCCGTTGTTGTTGTGATTCTACGAGTCCACTTTTCTAACCCCATCACAAATAGTTTTTTTTTTGCAAATTTGGTCCACTCTCCGATCGCAAAAGACGACACGTGTCACATGTTATGCCTGATAAGCTCGATAGCTTTTCAGACAACTACCGAGTACGAGGGGCCCGATAGGATTGCTACCGAGTATCGAGCTTTGAAAACGTAATAGGTGGAGTGACACATGTCAACTATAACCTGTAAGTCAAGTGCCTTTGGTTTTGGTGATTGATGTTAATTAATGTTTAATCTGTGTTTAATGACAAACCTAATCTTTATGAGACTAACATGTTTTATTAAGTATATATTTAGCAGTCTTATATTTGGATGAAAAATGGAAAACCCAAGGTATGTATGCGTATTCTTTCTAGTATTAAATTTGCATACTTTGGATTCAAGTTAAAGTATGAATGTCCCCATTATACTAACCACAAATGTGCATCATGTTTTCCAATCCATATATTACATGGATGCACATACTTAGGGGGAGTTTGTAGTTTAACTTGAAAGTCTCTTTGTATTGATCTAATTCTTATTGACACATATAAGGATTAAGACAAAGGAACTAAATCCTTGAGTATATATTCGAATTGCCTAGTCATAGTATACTCATGGTAATATTGGATATACTCCAAGTAATCAAAATTGAATATGTGCATATTATCTCCAACTCAATCATATTTATGCACATATACATGTAGAGTTTATTCTATAGTTGATGACTTAGAGTAATGATCAATTCCATATAGCCTACACATAACGGATCATTACTTTTCATCAACATGAGTATATGAAAACTTGTGTAGTTAATATATACTCATATCAATTTAAGATGAAAATTTAAATTGAGTTCATCTGTCTTGTTAATCATTAAAGAACATCTCATCATGTGTTGATGGTGTTCCTTGATTAATTAAGGACAAATGAATAGTTCTTAAGTATAATGAAGCATATGTTGCATTATTGTACTTAAGACACACTTAAATCATTTAAATTGATTTAGGTTGTGCTCAATTGATCTAAAGGCATCCATTAGGTGTTAATGGAGTGCAAGAGATAATTGAGACAACCATGCATCTTGGACTAACAAGTTTCATGAGTTATGTTTGAGTTAGGTTAAGTCCAAAGATGAATGAAAACAGGACAAGGACGGCATCATGAGGTGATGGGCGTCAAGAGTGGATCCCAAAGATAAAGAGGAGTCGAGTGATAATCCCGGGGGAGTATAAGTGAAGATCATAAAGACCCCAAAGGGGATTGCTTGCGTGCGGCGGCAAAGATATAACTAGATAGGCTAAGGACTTTGTAGTCTTTGAGTCTAGTTTTTATCGCCGTACTATTAAGAGGGGTTGAGTCCTAGCTTGAGCTTCATCATGTGTTGATGATCTCAATCCCATGTTCACTCGAGCTCAAATCATTTAGATTTGGTTTTTGCATAAGAGTTAACCATTTGGCATGTGTTGCGAATGGGTTAAGCTTATGCTTGGTTGTTGTTGGTTTATGCTCTGATTTGCATGTGTTGCAAAGAGGAAGAGCATATGCATTTGGTTTTCGCATAATGCTTTGATTTGCATGTGTTGCAAATAGGATAAGCTATATGCGTTGGCTTTTGCGTGAAGTTCACTTTTGCATGTGTTGCAAATGTTGAAGCTTCATGTTTTGTTTTCAAAACAATCTTTCAAAATCATGTGGTCGCTTGGAGCTAAGTTTTGCATGTGTTGCAAAAGGAGAGAGCTCAAGCACGATTTGGTGTTTGTGTGTTTGTATGGAGCTAGAGGCTTGCATGTGTTGCAAGTAGAGAGCTCATACGATTGATTTGGTTTTAGTGTGAAGTTTGATTTTGTGGTTGCATGGAACTAGAGAATTGCATGTATTGCAATTAGAGAGTTTATGCACCTTGATTTAGTATTGTTTGGAGCTAGACTTTTGCATGTGTTGCAAAGAGTAGTGCTCAAGCATGAAATATGTTTAATGTATTATTTGCAAGTTCGTTGTGTGAATAAACCGAGATTTATGAGTCCAGAATCCCGAGAGCATGGGAGTAGGGTGTGGAGTATATAGACCCCGGGTATCTGCATGATGGGCCAAGCCGACTACATGAAGATGGGTATTACTCAGGAGGCAGGGCGCCATGCGCAAACAAGGAAACTCCGAAGATGGAAACCAACCCTGCTTAGGGAGGATACAATTGTAATCCTAGCCGCTATCATGTATAACGGATAAGGAAAGAGATATAACCTCCACCTCGTATCCGAGTAGGACTCAATATTGTAACCGCCCTTCTCTACTATATAAAGGGAGGGGACGGGGCACCTCAAACACGGGATATCTCATCAGCAATCAGCTAGCCACATATAATTCCAGAGCACAGGACTAGGGTATTATCTCCATCGTGAGAGCCCGAACCTGTATACATCGGGTGTTCTTGTGCTACCATCAAGCTTCCGATCCAGCGCTTAGCCCCCTTTTAATTATTGTCGGTAACAAACCTCGACATAGGGCTTGCAACGGATGTTGGCAAGTTGACTGGGTCTCGTGTTGACCTTCACATGGCTAGGGGGATTAATCTCATAGACTCGAGTTTAATTTGCTTAATACGTTTTGCAAATAGATCTTGAGTTGGTTGCAAAATGTGTTTTTGCAATTTGGTTGAAATTCTTTGAGCATGGGCTAAGTTGGTACAAATGTGTTTTGCACAAGTATATGATCATGTGTTGATCATCAAGTGGCTCAAAGAATAGAGTTCGGTTTTTGGAGAAATGGTTTTTGGAGTTGAATTCTGGATTTCTCCTATTGGCCGGCACTACCGCAGTGCATGGGCGGTAGTACCGCAAATGTGTACTACTGGGAAATTACCGCCGATTGCTATTTTACAGAACGGTGTTTTTCGCTGGTTGATGCGGCCAGATACTCTCTTGCTTTGGGGAGCGGTATTATCATAAAGTCGGTACTCACCGCTACTGAAATATGTAGTAGCGAAAAAATGACCGTTAATGAAATCGTTGAGCTGGGGCAGCGGTACTACCATTTCTCGGTCGCGGTAGTATCGCCCTGCTGATTTTGCCCAAATTGCCCCCAAAGCGGCTAGTTTTCTTGGTGAGGTTATAAATTGTCGGGACCCGGATATGCAATCCAAACCCTCAGGTATATCGTGACTAGTCCAGATCACGCTTAGTGCACACAAGGGAAACATAGATGACATATCATTCTATACATCGAAATAACCGAGAAGAAGCAAATTATTATTGAATAAAGCAAACGACCTTATGGTCAAAGTTCATACACCAATGCCTCTTGGCTTAAGAAACAAGTGAAAGCATTGCAAATGAAATATAAAAACTTTAGGCTATTCGACATGCCACAGCAATCGTCTGGGAACGCCTTCCTAGTCCACGTAGTCTTCATAGTATTCCTCCTCATCAAAGTCTTCACCACAAATGTCTTCATCGCTTTATGGAATAAGCGACTCAATAATAAAAAGCGGGGTGAGTATGCAACATACCGCAAGTCTCTAAACTTAATGCAAGTAACTAAATGCATGGCTTAAACAAAGGAAGGCATAATATGGTTCATTTAAGTAAAGCAATAACTTGAATTGAAATGCAAGAAATAGATTGAAGGCGATTAATAAAACAATAATAAATATCTCGTAAATCAATGGTAGACAATATGAATGTAATGACGAGGCATCACCCTACATCATTCAAACAAGTATCAACCACACAATTCAACTGCTTAGTTTTAGACAACAGAACAACAAGTGAACTCCCTGCTCACATCCCAACAATTCCACATTTCAAGAAAACACTCTATACCCCGTGTGAAATTCCTGGCTTGTCCATGACCATGACACGCTTATTCAATAGTTTTACACTGCAGAGGTTGTACAAACTTTACCCACAAGACATGATATTCTCCTTGTCTCGGCCATTAGCACACTTCCTTTGGTGTGCCTGCAGAGAAATCATGACAAAGCCTTTACAATGCATGTTTAAACTCGGACCGCCCTCTAAGGTTTCCCTCGGGGCCCCTCTTGAGCCATGTGAATCTACCCAGACAACCCGAACCCACACCAACATTTGGCAAGACTCAAGACTAAACATTGCAAATTAATCGGCTAGGTCTGTCCCATACCGCACTTATGGTTGCACTGTTAGGCCAGATTCAATGGCGCACAAGATTAAGTCCTTAAATTATCTCAAGCACGACAACCACATCCCAATGTGCCTTGGGATAGCACCCCTTTATCGCACGATCACTTGCTCAAGGGAAAACATTTTGTTCAACCAAGACCATTAACATCCCTTGCCATGGTACAACAAGTTTTACAACAATGCCAACGGCCACAATTCCATATCTCATTAAGTCAAGATTAACATTAATTTTATGTGATATGAATCCCATCGGACAACTAAGCATGGCTAAGCATAGCTATGATAACCCAATGTTGGTATTATGATTATGTCCAACTAGTAAACAACCCAACCTAGGGTGACAATGGACACATGACATCTCAATTAATCAAGGTGGCACAATGAAAATTTGGCATATAGCTATTCCAAAAATAGTTCTTGTATCACATAGCATGCATTTGTATGAAACAAAATAGTTTTGCAAACATGGGTTCAATATGATCAAAGGACTACGACTTGCCTTCACCCTCTTCCGCTGCTGCTACCTCCGCTGGATGCTCCTCTCGCCAACCGTGAGTCGCCTACACGCCAAACACGCAAATCGAGGCAAAAATAAATAAAACCAGAAATAAACAAAATTCAAAAATTCATAAAAATGACACCAACAGATAGATCTTGATTTTAGATGAATTTAGAATTTGAATCGCTCGAATCGGAGTTCGAACGGAGGAGAACGGCCTTCCAAGTTTCTCGGAGAGAAAATCGGAAAATATTAAAAGTAACACGTGTCGGGCTCGGATTGGTTGATTTTCGGATTTTCGGAAATAATCGGAAATACCAAAATGAATGCGCCGACACGGGGCCCACGAGTCATTGACTCGCTCACGTGAACTTCGGCACCGAGGAGTTTACTGGATGACGTGGCGAAGACGTAGGCTAGGGTCTACGTGGCACGGACGCGGCACCAACGAGCATCCACGTGGCGATGACCTGGCGCTGACATGGCTGGGCTTGGATTTTCGGCTGACGTGTCGGTGACATGGCACTGATGTGGCAGCCAAGTGGTCCTAGGGCGAGATGGCATCTACGGTGAACACGGGCGACTCGTGAGATGTTAGCGACGACGCGGGCGCGACACGTGGTCGGCGTGGCGCACACATGTCACAACGTGACGACACACCGACTTTCCGGTGAGGTGGCGCTAACGTGGTCAACCAAAGGAGTCGAGGGCTGACGTGGCAGCGTTGTGGCGGCTGACAAGGCGACACGCAAAGGTGACGAAGCAGTTGGCTCGGGGAGGGCTTACCGATCACAGTACGGGCGAAGATCCGAGCGGTCCGTTGCGGATCGACGCGGAGGTTGACGAGAGAGTCGACGCGAGGTGCGCTCTAACGCCACGGACTTGGGGAAGACGGCACCGAAACGGCGATGGAACGACAGATCGGATGAAAGAGTTAGTGATTCGCAGAGGTTGACGGTGAACTCAACGGACCAAAAGATGCGGCGAGGCTCACCGGAGAGGAAAGAAGAGGCGCGGAATGGCTCGCAAGACGCAGTCTCAAGACTCCGGCGAGGTCGCACTGGTGTGTCGGCGGGGTCTCTTGACGGCAAGAGCTAGGGCAAAATGCGCGCCTGGGAGGCGAACCTGCTAGGGTCGGCGGCTTTTAAAGTCTTGGGAGGCGGAAAACGCGAGACCGAGGAAGGCGGCGGCGCGCGAGGATTCTTTGCCGGTTAGGGTTTCTGCTGGCGGCGCTACGTGGCTGTAATCCGACCATCCACGCGATGATCCAACGGCCAGCAGAGATTGGCTACGTGTGAAGCGATGGTTGTTGGATTGAGATCCAAGTCGGAGGCTAGGGTTTTCGGATTGGGTTAATAAACAGATGGGTGCGGGAATAGGAATTGGGCTGGTGAGGAAATAGGAACGGGGCCGCAAATTCGCCCGGCTTAAATTTCAAAATAAAAACGATTTTCCAATTTAATAATTACCGTAAATTCATATAAATCCAAATAAATACCAAATAAATTCAGAAAAATCTCCAAAATACAGAAAAACTCCTTGAAGCACAAGGAACCCAACAAAAACTGGAAACCTTTAGTTTGATGCATAGATTAATCAAATTAAATCTTTTCATTATTGGAAAATTCATATTAAGCTTCAATTAATTCCAAGAAAATGCAAATGGTTTATTTTGATTTTAAACATAACAAAACTCAAATTTTGGGATGTTACAAACCTCCCTTAAAAGGAATCTCGACCCGAGATTCGGATCGCTAGAGAATAGGTGGGAAACTGGGACTTGAGATCCTCTTCTCGCCCCATGTGGCTTCCTCTTCAATGATTACTCCAATCGACTTTGCAAAAACGAATGATCTTGCTTCTCGTGATGCGCTCGCAACATCTAAAATCTTCACCGTTGCTCTTTATAGGTGAGATCCTCTTGCAAATCGTTAGCTTCAACGGCATCTGCTCTTCCGCACTCGCAGCACTTCTTCAATCGAGACACATGGAACACATCATGGATTCCAAATGAAGGACCGAGGCAACTCAAGCTTGTAAGCAACTTCTCCTCTTCGCTCCAAGACTTTGAACGGTCCAACATATCTAGGGCAAGTTTCCTTTTACTTGAAATCTCTTAACTCCTTTAAGAGGTGTGACTCGAGATACACATAATCATTGGGCTCAAACTCAAATCTCGGCGACGATTATCCGTGATAACTCTTCATGCTCTTTGAGCTATCTTCAACTTGTCTCAGATTAATCGAACTCGCTCTTCGCTTCTTGCAAGATGGCAGACCAAATAACTGCTTTTCTCCGCCTCTTTCCAATTAAGAGGGTTCTGACTTTCTTCCATATAAGGCTTCAAAAGGAGACATTTGCAGTCGGCTCGATAACTATTATTATAAGAAAACTCAGATAGGGCAAACACTTGTCCCATCTTGCACCATAGGTCAAAGCACAAGCTCTTAGCATATCTTCTAGAATCGTTCACGCTTCGCTTTGTCCATCACCGAGGGTGATAGGCAAGATTAAACCCGAGATGAGTTCCCATAGCTTCATGCAAACTCGCCAAAAACGAGAGGTAAATTGAGTTCCTCTATCGGAGACAATCTTCTTAGGCACTCCATGAAGTGACAATTCTTGACATATATAATTCTCGCCAATTTATCTCCTGTAGGTAGTCTTAATCGAATGAAGTAAGCTACCTTCGTCAATCGATCCACTATCACCCAGATCGAATCATAACGCTTGGGTCTTAGGGAGTCCCGAATGAAATCCATACCAATCTCTTCCCACTTCCACTGAATCTTCAATGGTCAAGCAATCCTCGCGGTCTCGATGCTCGGCTTTTACCTTTTGGCGAGACATCACAAAGGGCAACATACTCGCAATTTCACGCTTCATGCTAGGCCACCAATACCTTTCCTTAAGATCTTGATACATCTTGGTACTTCCAGGTGAATGGAGTATAATGTCTCATGCGCTTCTTTGAGTAATGACTCCTTGAGCTCTTTTCTCGATAGGTACACAAATACGATTCTCATACCACACAGTACCCTTTTCATCTTCAGTGAAACCTGGGGCTTTTCCTTTCTTCATATTACTCTTGATCTCTTTGATATCAGCATCATCAACTTGGGCTTTACGAATCTGATCTTCCAGCGTTGGACGCACTTCCAAAGTAGCCAAGTAACCTTCTTGAACTACTTCCAGACTAAGCTTCTGAAATTCTTCATAGAGAGCTGGCTGACTTTCTTTAATCATCATGGTATTACAGTAACTCTTTCTACTTAAAGCATCCGCTACGACATTGGCTTTGCCTGGATGATAATGAATACCAATGTCATAGTCCTTGATTAACTCTAACCATCTTCTTTGCCTCATATTGAGTTCGGCTTGGGTGAAAATGTACTTCAGGCTCTTATGATCAGTGTACACCTCACAACGATTACCGATGAGAAAATGATGCCAAATCTTTAAAGCATGCACTACGGCAGCCAATTCCAAATCATGGGTCAGATAGTTGACTTCATGTGGCCTTAATTGACGCGAAGCATATGCCACAACCTTCTTATCTTGCATTAGCACACAACCGAGTCCTTGACGGATGCATCACGAATATCTCAAAATCCTTCCCGATATCTCGCAAAATAAGCATCGGGCGGTTGTCAAATACTTCTTTAGCTCTTGAAAACTTCGCCACACTCGATGTCCAAGCAAATTTCTTCTCCTTTTAAGTAGCCGAGTGAGCGGTCTAGCTTTTTGAAAAACCTTCTATGAAACGGCGATAATATCCCGCCATTCCCGTAAAACTTCGACTTGGGTTACCGCTTTGGGTGACTCCTAATTGAGCACATCTCAAGACTTTACTGTGGTCAATGAATACCTTCCTTGGTGATATGACATGACCTAGAAAGCGACTTCCTTCATCCAGAACTCACATTTGCTAAACATAGCATAGAGTTGGTTTTCTCTTAGCTTTGTTAAAACTATGCGCAAGTGATTCTCAT
Source organism: Guadua angustifolia (assembly GCA_036346375.1). Classification (NCBI taxonomy): domain Eukaryota; kingdom Viridiplantae; phylum Streptophyta; class Magnoliopsida; order Poales; family Poaceae; genus Guadua; species Guadua angustifolia. The sequence goes on along the minus strand of CM070522.1, from coordinate 32,706,048 downwards.
GTTCCTCCTTAATTTTTGAGTAGACCAAAATGTCATCAATGAAGATAACAATAAACTTATCTAAATATTCCATAAACACTTTATTCATCGTGGTCATGAAATAGGCAGGGCATTAGTCAAACCAAAAGACATCACGGATACTCATACCGCCCATACCGAGTCACAAAAGCTGTTTTGGGTATATCCTCTTACTTAATCTTCATCTCGATGGTAACCGACCTCAAGTCAATTTTGAAAACACTCCTGCTCCTTGAAGTCGGGTCGAACAAATCATCAATTCTGGCAGAGGGTACTTATTCTTAATGGTGACCTCATTTAGAGCACGATAATCCACATACATCCTCTCGAGTTCCGCTTTTCTTTTCTACTAGAAGAACTGGGGCTCCTCGTGGCGAAGAACTTGGTCTCACAAAACCCCGATCTTGTAACTCTTTGATCTGTCTCTTTACTTCGCTAACTCATTAGTAGGCATCTGACTGGTCTCTTACAAATGGGTGGTGTTCCAGAACTAGCTCAATCAAGAACTCTATGTCTCTATCCGGTGGCATCCCGCAACTCATCCGAAACACATCGAAATCTCCGCAATTGGCACATCTTCCAAGTTTATTCCTTTGACACTACAAACTTTTATTCCTTGATTCGATCTGCGTGCACTTGAAACTTTAATTTGGTTCTGTTTAGACCGTTAATGTGATCTCTCTTTCCACAATCCGTAATCGCTTGGTTCCTAGAGAGCCAATCCATTCCTAGAATCACATCTAAGGACTTGGTGTCTAGGACAATGAGGTTTGTTAGAATTCTACCCTCCGATTAATATCTTAACTTCGGGGCAGCCTTGGTTCATACTCAAATCAAAATCGTGATGGTTTGGGGGTCATCAAGGGCGATCAGTAGTTCTTCCATCATTCTACTGGCGGTGCCCTTTAACCGATGAGCAAAGCATAAAGAACTTTCTCATGATCTGCGTAATCGAGCTATAGCAAGCTTCTTCTCGATGGAGCGAATCCAATCATCTGCATCCAATGGTTCTAAAGAGTTGGAGAAGGTAGGCGACGAGTCCTCATGAATTTCGCTAGCTTGGATCATGGACGAGCTTAAGGAGGAGCAAGAATAGCGATTTTGATTTCTTTGGTTCAACAAATTAGCCAAAGCAATGCAATCCCGATTCTCATTGATTCATCATATTATTCATGTTACGTGTCATGGCATTCATAAGTCGAGTCCGAGCCGCCAAGAAATATTCCTAAATTCGATCGACATCGCAGTGGGGGGTGGTGGGTTGGCACGGCATTAGCATCCATTGGCGGATCGTGGTCGCTCCAGAATCTAATGTCAACCATTTGTGACGTAGCACAAGGGTTTGATAGGTAAGAGAGAAAAGCAGAGATAAGTGGTAAGGTCATCTAGGGAGAAGGTAATACCCAAGGACAAAAGCTAACCAAAGGCATAGCCGAAAAGGCTATAAAACAAGGAGCCAAATAAAGCTTTGAACTTAAGGTACGATTGTAACACCGTCTTTGGAGGCAAGTGTACAACATACCCCAGACACAAGCAATGAAAATCCTAGTATACGCAGACTAAACGTAATTAAGCCAAAAGAAATGGCATACTCCATCCCACGAAGCACCTTAACCTATCTTATATGGTAGTCTTCTCGGACATACTCTTCAATGACTTGATCTTCACCTCCTTGGATTTGATTCCTTGCAGATGCCTTGGGGTTTGAGAAGTTTCATGAGATAAGGTCAATTTAAATTTCAAAGCAATGTTTCAGCAAAGAAGAGGAATTAAGAACATAGGAATAAGATGAGAAGAGACAAACTATTAAATACCAATTTGTTGGTTTGATTTAGAAAATAATTTTGAAGACCATGCTAACTAAGAAAGCGACCTACAGTTGATATGGCTCTGATACCATCTCTGTCGGGACCCGGATATGCAATCCAAACCCTCAGGTATACTTGCACTAGTCCAGATCACGCTTAGTGCACACAGTGGAAACATAGATGACATATCATTCTATACATCGAAATAACTAAGAAGAAGCAAATTATTATTGAATAAAGCAAACGACCTTATGGTCAAAGTTCATACACCAATGCCTCTTGGCTTAAGAAACAAGTGAAATATTGTAAATGAAATATAAAAACTTTAGGCTATTCGACATGCCACAGCAATCGTCTGGGAAACGCCTTCCTAGTCCACGTAGTCTTCATAGTATTCCTCCTCATCAAAGTCTTCACCACAAATGTCTTCATCGCTTTATGGAATAAGCAACCCCAATAAAAAGCGGGGTGAGTATGCAACATACTACGCAAGTCTCTAAACTTAATGCAAGTAACTAAATGCATGGCTTAAACAAAGGAAGGCATAATATGGTTCATTTGCGTAAAGCAATAACTTGAATTGAAATGCAAGAAATAGATTGAAGGCAGATTAATAAAACAATAATAAATATCTCGTAAATCAATGGTAGACAACATGAGCAGTAATGACGAGGCATCACCCTACATCATTCAAACAAGTATCAACCACACAATTCAACTGTTTAGTTTTAGACAACAGAACAACAAAGTGAACTCCCTGCTCACATCCCAACAATTCCACATTTCAAGAAAACACTCTATACCCGTGTGAAATTCCTGCTTGTCCATGACCATGACACGGCTATTCAATAGTTTTACACTCTGCAGAGGTTGTACGGCTTTACCCACAAGACATGATATTCTCCTTGCGTCGGCCATTAGCACACTTCCTTTGGTGTGCCGTGCAGAGAAATCATGACAAAGCCTTTACAATGCATGTTTAAACTCGTGACCGCCTCTAAGGTTTAGCCCTCGGGGCCCCTCTTGAGCCATGTGAATCTACCCGCACAACCCGGAACCCACACCAACATTTGGCAAGACTCAAGACTAAACATTGCAAATTAATCGGCTAGGTCTGTCCCATACTGGACTTATGGTTGCACGGTTAGGCCCAGTTCAATGGCGCACAAGATTAAGTCCTTAAATTATCTCAAGCACGACAACCACATCCCAATGTGCCGGATAGCACCCCCTTTACTGCACGATCACTTGCTCAAGGGAAAACATTTTGTTCAACCAAGACCATTAACATCCCTTGCCATGGTACAACAAGTTTACAACAATGCCAACGGCCACAATTCCATATCTCATTAAGTCAAGATTAACATTAATTTTATGTGATATGAATCCCATCGGACAACTAAGCATGGCTAAGCATAGCTATGATAACCCAATGTTGGTATTATGATTATGTCCAACTAGTAAACAACCCAACCTAGGGTGACAATGGACACATGACATCTCAATTAATCAAGGTGGCACAATGAAAATTTGGCATATAGCTATTTCAAAGAAATAGTTCTTGTATCACATAGCATGCATTTGTATGAAACAAAATAGTTTTGCAAACATGGGTTCAATATGATCAAAGGACTACGACTTGCCTTCACCCTCTTCCGCTGCTGCTACCTCCGCTGGATGCTCCTCTCGCTCAACCGGTGAGTCGTCTACACGCGAAACACGCAAATCGAGGCAAAAATAAATAAAACCAGAAATAAACAAAATTCAAAAATTCATAAAAATGACACCAACAGATAGATCTTGATTTTAGATGAATTTAGAAATTTGAATCGTTCGAATCGGAGTTCGAACGGAGGAGAACGGGCCTTCCGAAGTTTCTCGGGAGAGAAAATCGGAAAAATATTAAAAGTAACACGTGTCGGGCTCGGATTGGTTGATTTTCGGATTTTCGGAAATAATCGGGAAATACCAAAAATGAATGCGCTGACACGGGGGCCCACGAGTCATTGACTCGGCTCACGTGAACTCGGTGCACCGAGGAGTTTACGGATGACGTGGCGAAGACGTGTAGGCTAGGGTCTACGTGGCACGGACGTGGCACCAACGGAGCATCCACGTGGCGATGACCTGGCGCTGACATGGCTGGGCTTGGATTTTCGGCTGACGTGTCGGTGACATGGCACTGATGTGGCAGCCAAGTGGTCCTAGGGCGGAGATGGCATCTACGTGGTGAACACGGGGCGGCTACGTGAGATGTTAGCGACGACGTGGCGCACACGTGGCTGGCACGTGGCGCACACATGTCACAAACGTGACGACACACCGGACTTTCCGGTGAGGTGGCGCGAACGTGGTCAACACAGTGGAGTCGAGGGTCGACGCGGCGTTGTGGCGGTGACAAGGCGACACGCAAAGGTGACGGGCAGATTGGCTCGGGGAGGCTTACCGATCACAAGACGGCGAAGATCCGAGCGGTCCGCTGCGGATCGAGCGGTGGAGGTTGACGAGAGAGTCGACGGCGAGGTCAAGCGCTCTAACGCCACGGACTTGGGGAAGACGGCACCGAAACAGCGATGGAGCAGACAGATCGGATGAAAGAGTTAGTGATTCGGGTAGAGGTTGACGAAGTGAACTCAACGGGACCAAAGAGATGCGGAGGCTCACGGAGAGGAAAGAAGAGGCGGCGGAATGGCTCGCACGGTCCCTCAGACTCGGCGAGGTCGCACGGTGTGTCGGCTGGGTCTCGGGCGGCAAGAGCTAGGGCAAAATGCGCGCAATGGGAGGCGAACCTCGGGCTAGGGTCGTGCGGGCTTTTAAAGTCTTGGGAGGCGTGAAAACGCGGAGACCGAGGAAGGCACAGGCGGCGCGAGGATTCTTCGCGGCTAGGGTTTCTGGCGGCGCTACGTGGTCAGTAATCCGACCATCCACGGCGATGATCCAACGTCGCAGAGATTGGCTACGTGGGTGGCGATGGTGTTGGATTGAGATCCAACTACGGAGGCTAGGGTTTTTTGGGTTGAAATGAAACAGATGGGTCATGGGAATAGGAATTGGGCTGGCTGAGGAAATAGGAACGGGCCGGGCAAATTCGGCCCGAAGCGAAATTTCAAAATAAAAACGATTTTCCAATTTAATAATTACCAGAAATTCATATAAATCCAAATAAATACCAAATAAATTCAGAAAAATCTCCAAAAATACAGAAAAACTCCTTGAAGCACAAGGAACCCAACAAAAACTGGAAACCTTTAGTTTGATGCATAGATTAATCAAATTAAATCTTTTCATTATTGGAAAATTCATATTAAGCTTCAATTAATTCCTAGAAAATGCAAATGGTTTATTTTTGATTTTAAACATAACAAAACTCAAATTTTGGGATGTTACATAAATAGACCCCTTGGGGGGCTTGGGCATGTTGTTGCTGGTGTGTGGGAGGTGTGTGCATGTGTTGTTCTCCTCCATTTGCTTCTTGAGCTTAAGAGTGAGCCCTAATTGCATGTGTTGTAATTAGGTAGTGGTTTGAGAGCCTCTTGTGCATGTGTTGCACTTGAGGGAGGCCTAGGTGCATGTGTTGCACTAGGTGATCACCGGGAGCGCATGTGTTGTGCTCGGTGAAGTTCAAGCAAAGGCTCGGCTTGTTACTCTTGGAGGTTGCCGACTCCTAGACGGCGTAGGTGTCGTGCGCGGGAGCTTTCAAGGTTGTGAGAAGCCTAGCGAAGTTTGTGAAGGTTCGAGTTGAGCCTCGCGAAGCGTGAAAACCACGACTAGTGGAATCGGTAGTGCTCAAGTGGGAGCCGGTCCAAGGGGTTGGGCTTGCCTCAACGTGGACTAGGGGAGACCGGCAAGTCTCCGAACACCACGGAAAAATATCGGTTGTCTCTTTTACCTTCAAACATTTACTTTATTGTATATTTATCAATTGCTTGATTGTAATTAGAATTGCTTAGTATTGATTGTTTGCTCAATTTAGCAATTCTAGTATAGAGACATAATTTAGTTAGTGCACTAGTAAGCCTAGTTGATTTAGGCCTTAATTGTCAAAACCTAGTTTATCGTTTCCGCATTATCTTTGATTAGGTTTTGATATAGGGGTTGATTAGAGCGATTGTTTTAGAAGAGCGATTAATTTTGTAAAACGCCTATTCATCCCCCCTCTAAGCGCATCCTCGATCCTACATAACCCCTTTCTGCTAAGAGTCTATTTGTTTTTGCTTTGGATTCTCTAAAAGTTGATTCTCTAAAAACTGGAATCTAAAAGCACATGTGAAGTGGATTGTAGATTTTAGTGTATATGGGTACGCTGGATTGTGAGAATCGAATTTTAGAACCGGGTTGGTTGTTTTTTATTTTGTTTTTAGGACAAGAATCTAGAATCGGGTTATTTATTTTTTATTCTACTTTTAGGATTAGAATCTAAAATTGAATTTTTTGTTTTTTTATTCTGTTCTTAAGATCAGAATATAGAATTGTCGGGATTGGGAAATTTCAGTGAGCGACCATCGGCTTAAGCACCAACCGACCATGCCCTTGCGGACAACGCATGCAGACCGACCGTGCACCCGACCCAAAACAAGCAGCTCGGGGTCCTCAACAAGGCGACGTGGCATTAAACGCATGGCGGCTCAAGGATCGCGCCGGGATCCGCGCCGCCACGGTCTCATGGCCGACTTGGTCGCGCCACTGTGCCGCGTCGCGTGGTTCCGGCCGTGACGCGGCACCTTTGCTCAGCAGACGTTCTCTCTGATGGAGCGCCTGTAATAAATGATTTGTCTCTGTAATTCCTATAAATACTCCTCCCACGATGGATTGAGGGTTGGAACCCTTGTAACACACACACACACTCACGCTCTGAGCCCTTTGGTAGGTCCCTTAGGACCTCTAGGGACCCGAACAAGCGCTTTGTAACACCCTCTCGCATACTAGTGAAATCTCATGGACGAGGGTTGTTATCTCCCAAGTGGGAGGCCGAACCAATAAAATTGACCCCTTGTGCCTCCCGATTGTCCCGTATACCTCGTTTCCTTGTTGGCATACCCTCGGGGCGTACAACCCTTGCGGAAAAGGGGCCTCACGTTGATCCTCATTCAACAAGTAAGCTCGGCGGGGACCTGTCTCGAATCGTCGACAGTGGCGCCGATCTGGGGACCGACCGAGTCCTTCGCGAGAATCCCGAGGATGCCGAATTCTCAAGTCAATCGAGACCTCTCGTCTTCGCGGCGTGGAGGACGACGACGTGTGCTACTGGCGAAGGCGTGGGCGGTGTGATCGATCCGGAAGGCCACAGAGTCCATGTTCGCTGGCGAAGCACGCCCTTCGCCGGGCGCGAGTCTCTTCCTCGAGCACGCGTTTTCGCTCGGGTTGTCCATGTTCCGCGCTGAAAGCACGCCCTTCGCCGGCGCGAAGTCTCTTCCCCGAGCACGCGTTTCGCTCGGGGGTATCCGTGTTCGCTGTACTGGCGAGCCCTTCGCTTCGGCGCGAAGTCTCTTCCGCCCGATTAGTTGCCCTGGCGTCTAGTCCATGTCCGGTGATCTGGCGATTCGAGCATGTCTCGTCGCCGATTCCTCAAGCATTTGACTCATGCTTGGGATGCCGCGATAGCTCTTATTGCGAGATCCCGAAACCTGTTGCTCGGATACCGCAGATAGCTCTTACTGCGAGATCCCCGGCCGTCTTTGCCGGATGCCGCAGCTCTTATTGCGAGATCCCCGCCGGGTTGCTCGGATGCCACAAGAGCTCTTCGTTGCGAGATCCCCGAGCCTGTTGCTCGGATGCGCGATAGCTCTTCGCTGCGAGATCCCCGAGCCGGCTGCCGGATGTCGCGAGTAGCTCTTCGCCGCGAGATCCTCGCCCCGAGCCCTGTTGTTCTGATGCCGCATAGCTCTTGACTGCGAGATCCCCGAGCCGCGGCCGCCGGATACGCCGATAGCTCTTGACCGCGAGATCCTCGTCCCGAGCCCTGTTGCTTTCGGATGTCGCGATAGCTCTTGACTGCGAGATCCCCGAGCCCGTCTTTGCTCGGATGTCGCGAGAGCTCTTGACTGCGAGATCCTCGTCCCGAGACATGTGGCTCGGATGCCGCAGATAGCTCTTCGCCGCGAGATCCTCGAGCCTGTTGCTCGGATGCGCAGAGCTCTTCACTGCGAGATCGAGCCGGCCGCTTTCGGATGCCGCAGATAGCTCGCCGCGAGATCCTCGAGCCTGTTGCTCGGATGCGCGATAGCTCTTGGCTGCGAGATCCCCGAGCCGGTTGCTCGGATGCCGCGAAGAGCTCTTTACTGCGAGATCCCCGAGCCGGTTGCTCGGATGCCGCAGAGAGCTCTTGACTGCGAGATCCCGAGCCTGTTGCTCGGATGTCGCATAGCTCTTCGCCGCGAGATCCCGAGCGGCCGCTTTCGGATGCGCGGAGAGCTCTTCGCTGCGAGATCCTCGCCCCGAGCCCTGTTGCTCGGATGTCGCGAGAGCTCTTCGCTGCGAGATCCCCGAGCTTTGTCGCTTCGGATGCCGCAGATAGCTCTTCGCTGCGAGATCCTCGCCCCGAGACATGTTGCTCTGATGTCGTAGTAGCTCTTATTGCGAGATCCCCGAGCCTGTTGCTCGATGCCGCAGAGCTCTTCACTGCGAGATCCCCGAGCCGTGTTGCTCGGATGTCGCAGAGCTCTTCATCGCGAGATCCTCGCCCCGAGCGGTGTTGCTCGGATCGCGAGATCTCTTCGCCGCGAGATCCCGAGCCCTGTTGCTCGGATCGCGATAGCTCTTCGGCTGCGAGATCCCCGAGCCTGTTGCTTTCGGATCGCGATAGCTCTTCACTGCGAGATCCCGAGCCGTGCTACTCGGATCAGAGTAGCTCTTGACTGCGAGATCCCGAGCCTGCTGCTCGGATGTCGCGAGAGCTCTTCGTTGCGAGATCCCCGAGCCGTGTTGCTCGGATACGCGAGAGCTCTTCACTGCGAGATCCTCGTCCCCGGCGGTGTTGCTCGGATGCGCGATATCTCTTACTGCGAGATCCCCGAGCTCCCCTGATGTCGCGATAGCTCTTACGCAAGATCCCGAGCCCTGTTGCTCGGATACGCGAGAGCTCTTCGCTGCGAGATCCCCGAGCGGTGTTGCTCGGATGTCGCGAGAGCTCTTGATTGCGAGATCCCCGAGCCGGTTGCTCGGATCGCGGTAGCTCTTCGTCTGCGAGATCCTCGTCCCCGAGCGGTGTTGCTCGGATGTCGCATGAGATCTCTTCACTGCGAGATCCCCGAGCCGTGTTGCTCGAGATGTCGCGATAGCTCTTATTGCGAGATCCCCGGCCGTGTTGCTCGGATGCCGCGATAGCTCTTCGCCGCGAGATCCTCTTCCCGAGCGGTGTTGCTCGGATCTGCAGATAGTTTTTATTGCAAAGTCCCAATCCTCCCTATGTGTCTAGAGGCTTAAGGCGAAGGCCCGATCTCAAGAACTTCCCTTAAGCCTCGGGGCTAGGCCGTCGAGGATTGGGAAATTCCAGAGAAGCGACCATCGGCGGCTAAGACTAACCGACCATGCCCTTGCCGGACAACGCATGCAGACCGACCGTGCACCGGCCGAAAGCAAGCCGGCTCGGGGTCCTCAACAAGGCGACGTGGCATTAAACGCATGGCGGCTCAAGGATCGCGCCGGGATCCGCGCCATGCGCATTCGTGACCGAGTCGCGCCACTGTGCCCACGTCGCGTGGTTCCCGCCGGCGGCCATGATCGCTCACAGACGTCCTCTACATGAGCGCCCCTGTAATAAATGATTTGTCTCTGTAATTCCTATAAATACTCCTCCCACGATGGATTGAGGGTTGGAACCCTTGTAACACACACACACTCACGCTCTGAGCCCACTAGTAGGTCCCTTAGGACCTCTAGGGACCCCGAGCAAGCGCTTTGTAACACCTCTCGCATACTAGTGAAATCTCTTTGGACGTGGGGTTGTTATCTCCACCGGGAGGTCTTAACCAAATAAAATTGACCCTTGTGCCTTCCGATTGTCCCAGATACCTCGCTTCCTTGTTAAGCATACCCTCGGACGTACAACCCTTGCGGAAAAGGGGCCTCACGTTGATCCTCATTCAACAAGTAAGCTCGGCGGGGACCTCGTCTCCGAATCGTCGACATTTAATAAAAAAACAAACCCAAAGTGGGGGAATGTTTTTTAAATTTATTCGAAAGATTTTACGCGACGTCACCTCGTGTGTATCAGCCTACCCTACCTAGGGAATTAAATTTTGCCGAAATTTCAGATTTCGGGACTCCACGAAATTCAAACTATCGGTCGAATTTTTTTTGAAATTGCTACAGTAAAAAACGAAATAATTTTGGGCGAAATTTCATGAATTTTGACCGAAATTTGAACTTTTAGGGCCGGATTTGGTCAAATAACCAATAAGAAAGTGATCTTCTATGAAAATTTGTTGAAAAAATGAATTTTTGAGGCATTTTAAAATTTTGGCAGAAACACTGTTAGATTTTTATAAAATTGTACAAGCTTGATAATGGGCTGAGGATTTTATGATACAATTTTGAGCAGTTTAGGATCATACAAAAAAAAATTTAGAATAATTTAAGTTCATTTGTTATCTTTAAAAATCAAAAACTGTATGAACATAAATTAGGCAGTTATCTTGTCAGAATTTTATAAATTTTCTTGAGTGTGATCATGATCTAAAATTTTATGAGAGATTACTAATTGCCTCAGTATCATTATATAAAATTTTAAAAAATTTAACTTTTTGTTTGCTCAATCAAATTTATGTAAGTCTTGAACTTTATTTGTTATATTATATTTCAAAAATCAAACAGAGAAAAAACATAAATGGTATTGTGCTTTATAAGAATTTTATAAATTCATTAGAGGGTGATCGTGATTCTAAATTTTTATGAGATATTAAGAATTTTCTTATCAATTTTTTGTAAAATTTTCAAAAAATTGTAACCGAAATTTTGGTAGCAAAAAAACTGGATTTGATTTTTTTAAAAATTTTAAACAAATTTCATCTAAAATGATAAAATTTCATCAAAATTTCAAATTCAGTCCTGGATAAAATTTTGTACAAAACGAAATTCAAATGTTGACCCTACCCACCTACGCTTATCGTCATAGCGCGTAGCTGTGCACGTACGCCTGCTCTGCGAAAGATTTTACGCGACGTCACCTCGGGTGTATCAGCCTACCCTACCTACCTACGCTTATCATCATTACGGCTGCTCTGCTGCTGTGCCACACTGTAACCATCCCCTCCATCCCAGCACTTCGCTAAGAAAGGAGCTTCCTCGTCCTCCTCGCCGCCGGCGTCCAGACCACGGGCGGCGGCGCGACGCTGATGCTAGCCCGGCGAGCTGAGCTCAAGCCTTTGGAGGTCCGTACTGCACCCTCAATCTCTTTGCCGCTGCTTTACGCGTTTCTTGTAATCTCTTTAGGAGATAATTCTGGTTCTGATTATAAATTGGCCTCTCTTTTGTTGGGAAGAGATGGCTATAACAAATAAACTAGTGAATTCCTCTGTTATTCAAGTTAACCTCATCAGAATGTGTGCTCCTTGGTCAATCCCAAGGTGAGGGAGGAGAGGAGGAACAGAAGAACAAAGACAAGGGATTTGCTTGATCTTGTGCCTGAATTTCTGCTTCTCCAGACTCCTGATCACGAGATCGTATCGTCCGCTCAAAATCCTTCCTGCGCGATTTTCCTAGAGATATATTGATCAACTGCAACAAGTTCTCCTTTTCAAGACTGCTCTGCTCGCGAGCTCGTTGGTTCATGAATCACGACGAAATTTCATCACCCTGGAGCTGCAGTCCTTTATGACCAGAACCGTATCCCGGTCATCGAAGGTGACTGTGACCAAAGTCCCAAGCTGAAGATGACATCATCCTGCGCAGCTAACTTTCTCATTGACAATCAAGAGAACATAAGTACATGGTGAGGCAGGAATGCACGCAAAGGAAACGACACACAAGCCCACCGGCCAACCAACTATCCTAACGGAAGAATATCACATGCAAATCATGCCTAATCGAAGATATTAACAAGTTGGCTGGAGAGGATTCTTCGATCGGTTGGACTGGATATGCATGCCAGATTGCTCGATTTGTCGCTTGGTTATGCCAAGCAGGTCGATGTAGTCTAACACTGTCAGGCTTCGACTCCACCTGCCTGTGCAGTCAAATCACATGCTGAGCACTTTGCGACCCTGATGACATACATATAATGCAGGAGAGGCTAGGAAAATGTTCGTGCCTTCCCACCCAATCACAAGTGCAGCAGTCTACTGCTTTGAAATTCTATTTTGTACTGAACTTACCACATGCATTCTGTTTTGCAAAACAGCAGTGTACATCATAGTAGGTTAGGCATGTTATGCCATCACCATAACTACATGTCATCTATAATCCATGTCTTGTAAGCACACTTCAGCTCTGAAGAGGATCAGCGAGTTTTTGCTTCTGAAGAAAATAAAGGGATGAGGCTGCTGAATGTAAATGGTTTGAGATTCAAGCAACTCAAACTTGTGACGCTTGCTCTCTTCACGGTGTTTTTTCTTTGGCAATGGGAGAAGGGACCATTGTTCAGTGCCGACCTCCTCCTACCAGAGTCGTTGGTTTTGAGTCATCCAGGTCCCTCTCAATCATAAGCTCAAGAACTGATCTTCCCTTAGGTTTCTCTGTTTGGAACAGTGGATCATTATTTGTGCTGATTATTTTTTCCTGCAAATTTCTGTAGCTAGCTCACAGTTCATAGATCATCATACCTTTGCGGAAAAAGATTTTACTAGCGCTGATCCGTTGCCATGGTCAGTGGCTGAAGTAGGAGAGGAAGTTACTGCTGCACCTCCACCTCTGTCCATAGTTCGTAACACTGAGGAGGTCACTGTTAGAAAGGAAGCAGCACTTCCTGAGAAGAAAGGTACCTCCCCATCTTGTACCTCAAATGTATTTGAAGAAATGTCTAGGTCAAAGAATTCTTATGACATGTCGTTTTGCTACTTTGTACTATTAGTGTTGAAGGTGGATTTCGTTTAGCTTTCCGCTACATTGAGATTTGAGAAATGACAAGGACTAATCACTGATCATGGCTGACATCATTCTAAAATTTTGTGGTAGCATCTGTGGTGAAATATATCACCTGTCATAATGTGCAAAATTTTCCTTTAGAAAAGGCTGATAATGTGCCGGTGTGATATGTTTAAATATTGCCATGGATTAGCTTGCAAATTCTCTTAAATAAGACTAGTGAATTGCCCCTTATTTTATATTTTATCCTGAAAGAAAATTGTGAAATTGGGTGTTGATTTGCACAGGGAGCACATGTTCCTATAAATCCTTTGCCTATCAAATACCATCTACTCCCAGCTGTATCCAGTGTCGGAACTAGACAATTTTCAATTGGGTGCACACTTCACACATACAATCTATAGTCTTGTACAATAGTTCCATAGCATCATAAACCAACCGCATATATTCGAAATTTGCTAAAAGTACGATACAAATAGTTCTAAGGTCTTACAAATCCCAAACCACTAAACTCGGAACCAATTTAATCAACAAATTTGGCCTATTGAAGAGGTGATCTCCTGACATTTTTCAAAATTTTGGGGGTGCTGGTGCATACCCGGCACCCCCCCTAGATCCGCCTATTGCTGTACCTATCAAAGCTGGTTACTAACCTGTAGTTTCTGCCACTCTGATCTAATATTGTTCTTCTTATGCTTGTTTCATCTATGTTGCAGAATGTGACTACAGGAACGGAAAATGGGTTCCTGATGAACGCCGCCCATTATATTCTGGTTTCAGATGTAAAAAGTGGCTCTCTGTGAGCTGGGCATGCAGATTGACACAGCGCACGGATTTCACTTACGAGAAATTTAGATGGCAGCCTGAAGGTTGCGAGATGCCAGTGTTTCAAGCTGCCCAATTCTTGAGAAAGTATATGTTCCTGCTCCTTTAATATGAATTTGCGGGAGATGACAAGCACTACATTCTTTTACCGGGGTTTCTTGAGTCATTCAGGTCATACTAATTTGGACATGTTTCAGAATGCAGGATAAAACCATTGCTTATGTAGGCGACTCTTTAGGGAGGCAGATGTTCCAATCAATGATGTGCATGGCGTCATCTGGGACTGGGAAAGATCATTCAGATGTTGAAGATGTGGGCTCAGAATACGGCTTCGTCATGACACGCCGTGCGAAGCGACCAGATGGATGGGCATACCGATTCCAAAGCACCAACACCACCATCCTGTACTATTGGTCATCAACACTCTGTGATCTGGAGCCTCTCAAGCCATCAAATCCAGCTGCAGGTTACGCCATGCACCTCGACCGCCCGGCTTCATTTCTTCAGAAGAACCTTAACCGGTTTCACGTCCTGGTTCTGAACACCGGTCACCACTGGAACCGGGGGAAGCTGAAGGCGAACAGGTGGGAAATGTACGTCTCCGGTGCACCAAATAGCGACCGGGATATCGCCGCCATCTGGAAGGCCAAAAATTTCACCATCCACAGTGTTGTCAAGTGGCTGGATGCCCAGCTTCCTAGCCATCCCCATCTGAAGGTCTTCTACAGGTCATTGTCGCCGAGGCATTTCTTCAATGGGGAATGGGACACTGGAGGAACCTGTGACAACACAGATCCCTTGGCAAAGGGGAATGCAGTGTTTCAGAATCATTCTGAAGATGCTGACGCCGAGGGAGCGGTGAGAGGCACCAGGATCAAGATGTTGGATATCACTGCGCTTTCGCGCTTGAGGGACGAAGGGCATATATCAAGGTACAGTATCAGAGCTACACAAGGGGTTCAGGATTGCTTGCATTGGTGCCTTCCTGGTGTTCCAGACACATGGAATGAGATCCTAGCTGCTCAATTGTAGGCCATCTCATCATATCTCAATGTTACGATCAGCTCAAGACGTTCTCTAAAAGTTTCCAATGGTAGTTCTTCAAGGCTCAGAAGGTTGTATAGGCTCATGAGGTTGTAGTATAACTTATAAGCAATGCACGGTACCTTTTTTTTTTACTGCAATATTCCCTATAAATGGATTTCATTTTGTAGGTCACTTTTTACTTCTCCGTATGCAGGATGTCACGTATATGTTCCTTTTCAATGCGAGAGTATGCTATGCGGTTTCTCTGTTACTATTACTTTCTAGAAGCTAGTATGTAATGCACGCTTCTGCAACTACGTACGGCAATATATTTTGCATTTGGTTGCCTACAGGAGTGCCTGAATCGTATAAGTAGATACAACTGTACCTGTTAGACACGTATTTGATTTCCTCCTCATCTAAGCTAAATGGATGCAATTGCACCCACTTATGCAGGATGGAGGAAACACAAAAATTAAACTTCTCTAATGCATACCCGTGAGATATATAAACAAGCAATCAAACAACTCAACTTGTATCCACTCATATAGATCAAAGCTAGCCTGGATGGTTTATACGGAACAGGCTAAGATGGTACAAACAACCAAACACACCCTTCACGAATGGCTGTAGACGCAATTGCAAGTTCAAAGAGAAAACAAGTTCACAAATTGGCGATAGGATATGACCCTGTTTGTTTAGGCTTAGACTTTTTAGCTTATAGCTTAAAGATAAATTTTTGGCTTAAACAGCTTAAAGCTAATGGCTTTTGTACGTGATAAAGATATGTAATTTTATCTAATTTTAGTGTTATTAATCTAAAATCAACCATCAATAAATCAAAAAAAGGTCTCTCCGGTGGCTATTGGCTTTTAGTTATATGAAGACTTATGGCTTTTAAAATGCTCAAATAAAAAACTACTCGTTTATTTAAACTTTAGCTTTTTAACTTTTAAACCAGTGAAAAGCCTAAACAAACAGAGCCATAGATCCATTTAGTAGAGTCGGACAAGCCTGGTTGAAGTTTCATCTTTGTCTCCCTGGCGGTAAGCTGGTACAAGAACGGTGGATATCCAGTTGAAACAGGTTGATAAAAACAGCCGCAAAGAAGTTACACAGAACTAAAAAAAAACTGGAAACACTCATATGCATATGCCAGCAATATGGAGTTTGCAGAACATGAACACCCCAAGCTCAAAAATAATAACAGCAATGACAACGGTGACCTTTGGTCATGCACCAAGTGCCAATGAAAAACATTGATAATCATGCGATAACTAGAAAAACACCGAATTTTAGCTTATAAGTATCACCAAAAGCACCAGTAACTAAGCAGTAGTATCAAGACAAATCCAGAAGTCTTCCGGCGTCACCACTTCCGACAAACAGTCAATCATAACTGGCATTCAGGAACTTCAACAATTCACTGCGCTTGCTCTCTGCTGCCTTATCTTCCTTGGATTTATCAAGCTTCATCATTATCTACAAATCAAATCGAATGTATCAAATCGTTTGCTTTTCCACTGTGAGCCTACTTTGTTTGAGGGGGGGAGCACGTTCTGTTTTCTCAAGTTCAACATCCAATGGAATAGTCTGCGATCATTAATATGTTGTTCATACTTCATAGTCCCACTTAGATTGCAATGGTTTTGAGAGAGACCAGCACTTTTCTAGCCCCTTGACGCACTTTTTTATTTTGCAAATCTGGGAGCAACAGGAGATCACCAGCACCACTTGCTGAGCACTCCAAGCTCGGTTGGTTAGGTAAGCTGAGTAATTAGGTGATTTAATTAAGTAAAGCATGTCACTAAGTGATTAATTAAATGAATTTGATGGGCTCAATGCAACCGAGGAAGGGGAGCTTGGCAGCATCTTTCTGCGGTACAGGTGAGCGGCAGGTGACACGTGTCACCTGCCATGCTTTCTGTAGTTGGAGAAGGAACTGTTTTTGTAATTGCGTTCGGAAGGGGTTTAGATTTGCAACAAAAAAAAGTTATGGGGCTAGAAAATCACTGGCTTCATGATTTTGATTTCAGCAGGTACCATTTCCTATTATACAACTCAAAAGGTACGGACCAAAATGGAAAAGAAAGTGCTCTCCTCACCTTTTTACCCGAGATTGCACTCCTTTTAACACCTTCCTCCTTGTCACGTCCAAGAAACTAGTTTACAAAATAAATGATGTTTTAATAAGATAAGAAAACAACTAACTCAAAATATGCAAAGCAAAATATCTATACCTTGGAAAGCTGCACAGGGCCTTTGGCATGCTCACTATCTTTCTTCTGTATAGAGCTCCCGCATTGAAGAGAACAAAACCAACCAATCAACAAGACAACCAACAAGCCAATCCACCATGTTGTCACCCGTTCACGAATCCCAGCTCCAATGTCAAAGAGCCAACCCAGAAACAGGTAGCAAGAAATATAAGGACCTCTTGTGTGGAAGTATAAATGATACAAAACATATCTGTCGGTAAGAAAGTGCATAAATGCATATCACATGACAATGCAGATTTCTGTTCATATATATAGTGCGATCCAATCCAATTAACACTTGTTGATCTCTAGATCATCATTATTACGTACAACAAAGATTTTATTTACTCAAATATTAAGTCAGTATAAAAGGTAGGTGTTTTCTGAATAAATAAGAAATTTACCTCTTTGTGTTTACTCTTGTCTCGTTTATGATGCCTATCCTTGCTTCGCTCCCTCTCCCTAGACTGTCAGATGAGGATACAATGAGAGCCCAAATGCATACTAGGTGCATGCTGATAAGAGCTAAAAGACATCAAACGTGAGTGCATTGCTGGGGCAGTACCTTCCTTGATCTGCTGCTCTTCTTATGCTTACGTGATCTGCCAGATGCCTCATGGTCACTATCATAAGAGCTTGTGCTACTACAAAAAGAATCAGATACTTCAATATGCCAGTAGTGGGGGGTAACCTGACAGGAATATAAGTTTTGCAAGCAGACGAGAGTATTCTTGAATGTAGTCCAAAACACCAAGACAGCTATAATTATAGCTCATTTAGGAAGCTCGGGCAAAACAGAAGATTAATTGTTGGAAATTAATATATTTGTTCACCCAATTACTTTGCTCGTTCTTGACCACAATATCCCCAAAACCTGACGGGAGATTGGCGCCACTGACACTCTTTAAAATTCGTGATTCACTTTATGACACTCTGGCCCACTGTCATAGACTCAGATAGACCCACATGTCATAGACACATCATTAAATGTCAACGAATTGAGTGTCACTAGACTAATTTTTCCAAAACCTGACCTCCTCCAGCTAATCACTAAACCATTGTTAGGGCCATGACCATAGTCACAAGGTTCCCGGTACGAAAGGGTCGAGGAACGGGTACGCGGGACGCGGATCGACACCTAAGTTCCTGTATAAGGGGGGGGGGGGTATACCTCTTAGGGACGATGGTTCGAGACTTGGAACGTGAACCAATCAATTTCGGAACGATTGATTGGATCAATGTGTCTGGGACGAGGTACGCGATCCCAAGATATTAGGCTCTACGGACAATTTGATTAAATAGTAATTACATTAATGTTGACTAATATAATTTTTTAGATTATTACATGAGCGCTTACAGTAACAGGTCTTATCACGTTCACAAAGTGAAGAGAATGACGGGCCTCCGACCGGTTGGGCCTTTTGGCCTTTGCAGCTAGCAGTCTAGCACCCAGGTTGTAGGACATGAGATAGGAAACGAACGGACAGGAGTGCCTCGCATGACCGGTCACCGGCGCCGCCACTCTTCCTTCCCTCCTATCCGCCATACTCGGCTGCTGCAGATCGGAGCCAAAGGCACGGCGGACGACGGCCTGCAAGACGGCGACGGCGGCGCCAAGACGGCAAGACGGCCACGACGCTTTCGCTTTTTCGTGCTTGCGCTCGCCGCTTATACTCACATCGCCCGTGCGCACCGTTGCAGCTCGTTGCCGCCATTGATGCTTGATGCGTAGCGCAAGATGTTTCACGCCATCGCCGCTTTGCTGGTCGAATATCACTGGTCGACCACCGGCACTTCCGCCGTGGCGCCGCTCGTGGACGAGACCTCATGCAAGTAAGTTCCTCGCTCTCCATTCGATTTGGATCTGTCATACTCTATGGCCGGCGGCATACCTCTCCATGTCTAACGGCTAATGGACGATGTCCTAATGCGCCTCAAGATCGTCCCTAGCATCAACCCAGCTCGACCCCGATCCTCGATTTGGGATGACGTCCCGGGGTTGCGGAATGTGCCATCGACCCCGAACCCTGTGACTATGGCCATCACTACTTAAATATTTCGCAGGAGTTGAGGGATGCCAGGTAGTTACTTGGCCTAATTCAGGTGCAGTGTTGTATACACTAAAAATATCAAAATTTTCAGTAAATTTAATATTTGATTACTGCAATTCGAAATGCTTATTCCAAGCTTCTTCAGGAGTTAGTTTTGGACGCACTCAATTCAGATTCCCCTAAACTTTAATGGTTCTCTTCCTGGCTATAAGGAGGAAGACCCCATCTTACTAAAACCCAGTTATTACAAAATGGGTGTCTTAAATTAATTTTAGCATGTCCTTCAATCATGTCCATATTACCGATTTTATGCAGGAATGTGGCATGTCCTGTTTCAAAATTTCTCTAGGACCTAATGCTCTAAACTCCTCTTAAGCTGCCTAATGCTTGATGTCATAATAGTTCCTATCACGATAAAATAGCATTACGGGGAAAAAATTATCATATTGATTGTGAATGCACTGGACTTGTTAAAACATATATTTAACTGACCAAAACCAAATGGTAAATGGCAAAGTTTATGAGATTTATATCTAATAAATCCTTGTCTTGTAAGAGACTTGTATTAACCGACAGAACCAACTGCCGCTTGAAAGTTTAGGAGTTTTTAAATCACGACTATTTTCCTCCCTCTACCACCTTATATCACTGGATCAGCGCTAAAATTCTGTACTCATTGACAGCAACCTGAAGTGAAACCCTATCTATGTTTGCCCAACTGCCAGCATTTATTACTGTCCTCGCTGGACCGAGACGCGAAGAAGAATTTTTAAAAAAAAAAAAAATTCTTAGCCCTTATTACCCTCCTATTGCCCTATCCGTGTGCAACATCAACAAGGTCAAAATCTTAAATGGAAGCTCCAAGTGATTATCCCCCCCTCTGATCCCAATGTATGCATCAAGACAAGCTAATACAGGAACGATGCGCAAAATTCAGACGGCAATAATAATCTACGCGCAAAAAGTTGTGGGTTTTGGTCGACAAGATGCCACCACTTTCCCCTCCCAATCTCCAAACCGACCGATCTAGATGTGGTCAACCACGCCTTCCCAATCTCACAGATCACGAGATCTTTCAGCCCAACCCTAGCACAAGAAACCTAGATAGGGAGAGATTTGAGGGGGAGGATGATGCTCGCCTGCAGCTGCCGTCGTCCGAACGGGAGCGCCGCCTCTCCCTGCGGCACCGCTTGTGGCGGGACCTACGGTCCTTGCGCGCCTTCAGCGCGGTGGAGGAGGACGACGACGCGGCCTCCTTGCGGCGGCGGCGGCGGTCGCTCCCCGAGGAGGAGGCAGTGGAGTCCGTGGTGTCGGTGAACGAGGAGGAGGAGGTGCTGGCGGAAGGCGCCATGGCTCGCTGCGGCGGCGGCGGCGAGGAAAGAGGAGGAGGTGTTGGACGAATCTGACGCGACGACGTACGATACGAAGCTGCTCGGGGTCGGACACGAGGCACACGACTCCGCGAGGGTTTCGCTTGTATGCTTATGGGCCCGGCTCGGCCCGGTCCGGCCCGGCTCGGACATGTGGCGCACGTGCACGGCGATGTTAGGCTGGCATGTGGGCCCAGGTCCGCCCATTCTTTTCCTCTCTGATTTTCCTTCTTGCCTTTGCTCTCACGAGAAAAACTGGTAGAATTGTTGCATGCGCATAGCCCTTTTTTCTAAAAACAATATTTTTAAAATAAAGTTACAGAAAAAATGTCAAAAAAAATTACATGAACATACCTCTGTCTCTGTTGCTAATTCATTTGGTGATAGAACTCCTGTCGTGAACGATTTTGTTGGCCAAATGAATTGACAACAGAGTTTTGTTGGCAGGAGATCCGGTTAGCCAAAATTTTGTTATTTATTCATTTGACCAACAGATCTATTTGATCGGTAAGCTTTTATAGTAGGTATATTTATGTAATTATTTTTTCTATATTTTTATTTAAAAATTGTATTAATTGAAAAAATCCATAGCCAAGTATGTATGTATATATATATACACACATATATAAAATGACTTGTTTCTGCTACGGGAGGTAGTAAAGGTATGCGAAAATCAATCTTGTCAAAATTTGGCTAGCCCCAACAATTTGATCCTTGTTCGGTTATGCCAAAATTTTGACAAAACCTTCCGCTCTATGATCATATACTATGCATTTCTTGTCAATTTTAGCCAAATTGTGACAGCTAAAACCTTGGCTAGCCAAATTTTGACAGGATTGGTTTGGACACAGACCAAAACCAAAAGCACTGTAATGATCGAAGACACTGTAGACAGACATACTGATGACGTAGACAGTGAAATCTAACCTCGGTCGTCAAACAAAAACCCAAGGTACCACAACAGTTTAACCATCCAACGGTCAGATTTGTATTCAATTTCGTTGCTGGAAACGAACCTCCAACTAGAGATGGCAACGGATCGGGATGCGGGTTTTACAAAATCCGACCCAACAGAAAACCCAAATTGAAAAACTCGACCCAAACCCGAATATTCTATCGGGTAAAAAACTATACCCGAACCCGGCGGGTACTCGAAACCCGACAGATTTGTGTAGTACATGTGAAAATAGAGCGGGAAAGACAACATCAATGTCTCGTGGTACATCCTTGATGGGTATAGTGTTACTAGGACATCTGTATCCAGGCCAAGAAAAAATTAGAATCTGAATCGAACACCTCGATCTAATCCAACTTAGATTCCCATCAGCAACTCAATGTCTCGTCAGTGTTACTCCGATTTTGAGTAGTATTTCCTATGTTTAAAACATTTTGCCAAATCGGACACCTAATCCAAATCGGATTCCGACTGCCGTGTCCGTGTCCAAGTAAAAGTGCCTCCCAGATTCCATGTAATTTGGACGCCAAGACATAGTAAACGCATGTCTACTCTCTTCGAAATGAATGGCAATGATCACAGGACGTGTAATTTTCAGGTTAGCAGAAATTTACAAATTAACTAGGGTAGGCAAGCACAACGCGCGCATTTAGTCCCCGTTTGGTACACGAGAGCTTTCAGGTTGTTTGGGAATTGAATTGTTTACTGGGTTGTTTGGGAATTAAATTGTTTGCCGTAAAATTCCTAAGCTCCAGATATGGTCCTACTATATGATTTCTTGGTACACCATGCGCAAGTTACAACTGACTTCATGTTCCTCGCCTCATTGATAGTGGGTTTTAGAATTGGAATTTGGGAACAATCAGAACACCCTCGTGCAATGTCAAGACTCATTTGTGCATAGTTCAGCACTAGTACTCCTACTGTCCTACATTGTGCTTGTTTCAAGCCACAGTATGAGCAACTTCAGATAAATAGAGGATAGATAACAGATAACAAAGGTAGAGTAGAATGACAAGAGAATAGTTTGAAATCACACCGTGGACTTTTAAAGGAACCCTATCAACATGACAACATAGTGTAGCAGAAAGGGGGGAAAATAAAAACTAACACTTCAAGAAAGAGAGAAAAAAATTATGATGTACCCTCCTCTGTTGTGCCTCTTGGTACCCTGCTTTGTGCTATTTCAGTACACACCAGGCTACTCAATTGCTGCCTAAACTCATAGTAGCAGCGTAGTAGGCTTCTTTCCATCGTGTACATTTCAATTCTGTTGGATTGCCATACAGGCATTAGGCCATGAAACTCAACTGATCCTTGCAACATCACAACTTGCACTGATCAAGGAAAGAACTGCACTGCAATTTGCAAACTTACTGCAAGTTCGTCTGAAGATCATGTTGCTTGCAAAGGAGCATATAAACGCACGGCGACAGCTATTCCAATGGTCACTACAAACATAAGAGCGAGGATGACTATAGAAACAGTCCTGTGATCCATGGTCATAACAGCTACTACTTGTGTTGCTCCTCCTCGACTCAGCTCACCATTGGTGCAGTCTTGTTCTAGCTTCATCCCCGTCTCATTCCATCCCGGATTCGCCGGCCCTTTATTCTCTGTTGGCTTAAGCAGAGATGACAGTGAAGAATAGGCCGGTGAGCCGACGTGGTCAACCAGCTCTGTCAGCGCTTTCTCCTCCTCCTGTTCAAACACATTTCTCTCCATGATTGTTCCTTCTGTCAGTTTTACTTCTGCTGTTTCTGTCACAGTATACGTCTTCCTTTCATCTGAGAGTTGTTCTTGATGTGTCATCATCTGTGTTGTTGGTGTGGTTTCCGTTGATTCAATATCTTGGGCACCATCATCGTGATTGTTATGTTCTTCGTGGGTGACCTCCAGGCTGCAGATGCTAAGTGTGCTTTGATCAGAATTCTCCACGCTTTTAGTATCCTAAAAACCCCAGCCAAGAGAAACCAAAATGAGTGAGGCTCCTACAAAAATAATGCATGGATGATGACACAAAGCAGCTTTCCACAAATTTAACAGAAAAGCAAGAAGAAACAGATACATTTGCAGTGATCTCATTCTCGACGTCGTTCTTGCCTGAATTCTTGTCAACCTTCTCCACAATTCCACTGTCCTGAAACCAAAATTTGAATGAATTTGCCAAAAGTGAAGGTAACAATAAGGGCCATATATATATATATATATATATAGAATCATTTTTCTATATATATATATATATATATATATATATATAGCAAAATGATTTTCACAATTGTGCATAAGAAACAGCACTGACCATATCATTCACGCTGATAACAGCAAGGTTCCTGCTTGAATTCTGATCAACTTTCTCGGCGCGTTTGTTTTCCTGAAACCCAAATTCAGAAGATGAAAATTGCACAAAAGTAAGGCACCTACAACAATGCATGCAATACATGCATGACGCATTTTGCCAAGAGATTGCATAGAGAAACAGACCAATTCATCCTCAACAATCTCTTCATCCTTCTGAATATGATCAAGCTCCTCTGTAGCTTTTCCATATTGAAACTATATAAGGAATTTGCGCACAAATAAGGTCTCTAGAACAACACATAAATACATGCAAACCCCGATCAACAAAATATTAAACAATTTTGCATGCAGATTAGAAAGGAAAACCGATCCATTGGCTCCAACCTCGGTGTTGTCCCCGCTCAAATTCTCATCGGATTGATCAAGCTTCCGTACCAAAGCGCCGCCCTGAACCCCACAAATTTCAACCAAACCGAACGTCAAAACCAAGGAAATTTCAAATTTTCCATGAAAATTGGGGAAAAGGACAAGGACACAGGTTCAATTTAATGAAGCCCCACCCAGTCTGCTCACCTGCTCATCCTCCACCGCTCCACCATCCGAAACGTCCTCCACGCTGCAAAGTTCACCCAAAAACCCAATCTTTTCAGCTCTCATGCCCACGAATAAATACAGATCGTGTGCTCCTATCCAACTCTCGTGAATTTCAAGGCGATTCTGAACAGGGAGAGAAATTTACGTACACTGGCTGCTCGAGTTGGTGGTTCATGGCGCCCTTGCCGCCGTCGTGGCGGCAAGCGCGGCGGCGGCGCCACGCGACGACGGCGCCGGCGACGATCGCGCCGCCGACGAGGAGCAAGGCCCCGACTCCCTGCGGCGTGCGGACGCGCGCGCACACGCGGGCCCTCATAGCGCCGCCGCCCCTGGAGGCCCCGGCCTCCTCCACCCCCTTCTCCTCTCGCGGTTCTTGCCCGGTGCAAAGATCGCTGCCGCCTCCGCCGCTGCTGCCTACTGCTGAGCTACCACCTCCCATGATAACAACGGCGACAATTAGAGAGCACTCGGATAATCAATTCGCTATTAAGTTGGGAGTTGGGACTGGTTGCTCCTCGTGTTCTTGCGCGCGTTCTAGAGAGAGAGAGGGGAAGGAGAGAGAGGGGAGAGGTTTTAGGCACGATGGAAATGCCGGTCGTATCGCATGGCCGCTCGAGGATTCCAATATTGCTGTGCGACCCAAAACTTTCGGATCATCGACTAAAACGTAGAAAGTCTATTTGGATGCGTCGTCTTGTTTTTATATATATATATATATATATATATATATGAATCAGCTATCCTATCGGAATCATGCGATAGAATGCAATCCATTGAGAAAAGTTTCAAAAATTTCAAAAAAAATATGAAATTTGTCTTTTTTGTAACTTCTAGCATAGGACGAATTTGATCATGAAATTTTATATGTAGATGGGGTAAGATGAGATGTACATCCATGATTTTTTTCAGAATTTTTTGGAACTTTTCTTAGTTGGATTGCACGGTGATTGCACGGGAGCCCTGATTGCACAGCAGTCGTTGCCTATATATAGTCATATTCTTTATGTTTCTGCTTAATCCAAGGTTGTACAAACATTTGTCGCTGACAATTACTCCCTCTGTTTATTTTCGTATGCGTATGTGTATATTGATATTGTAAGTTTGTAAACTTTGACTAACAATTGTCTAATAATATATATTCCCTTCGTTCCTGAATAAATGGTGTTTTAGAATTTTGCATTTCAATCAAGATATGCATAGAAATAATCAAATCGCTCTCCTTTATTAGCTCACTTGTTGCCCTTGAATGGTATATGTTACTCTATTTTACAGTAATAAATAGCTTAGGAATAATAAATAGTAGGGGATATGTAAAAGAAAAAATAGTTAAAAGTTGTCTCGAAATTATATAATGACATGTATTTAGAAATAAATTTGAAAGCTAGAATGTCATGTATTCAGGAACGGAGGAAATAGATATATATGACACAAAATTGATATTGTTATATTTGTGTCAACAGACTTTACTATTTGGGGTACCCTCTGCCCACGTGGCGGCTTTGGCAAAAAGGGCGAAAGCACGCCCCGCCAGCTGGCGGCCACGTGGCGAGAACAAGTGGGCGAGGACGCCTGCTCGTGCCGGCGCCCACGCTCACGTGGCGGCTTCGGCAAAGCGAGGTGGCGAGCACGCCCGCCCGGCCAGGTGGTGGCTGCACGTGGTGTTCGGACGGCAGTGGGCGAAGACGCCTGCCGCCGCCGCCGCAAGGCAAAAAGGTGGTGCGGGGTGGCTTCACCTTGAAGTCTCCTTCCCCTATCGTACTATGCCAGAGGCAAGCCTGTTGTGTCAGATCCATCGACTGTGAGGATTTATGCTACAAGCCTATTCCTCTGACGCCTCTCACCTACCCGTTACAAAGGGGTCACATATCGGTCGGACCGGGCGAAGCCACGCGTCGGCATTTAATGAGGCTGGAGGAACGGAACAACACGGGAATGAGCAATAAATGTATGAAGATCAGCATGATGACCCCCCTTTTACCTATCCACGTCGGCCTAGTCTATATAAGAGCACTCTAGTGCATAGGGAAAGGGGGTCGATCAGTCGAAAGGAGAGAGGAGGAGATCAATCGGAGAGCCTAAGGAAGAACTTGTAACCTGAGAGCTCTGTACTAGCTTCAAACACTCTATAAAAGATCTAGTAGGACGTAAGGCTATTACCCTGGGTGAGGGGGTCTAAACCTGGGTAAAAATCTTCGTGTCATCTTAGTTCAGAGACCCCGGAATCCTTCGTGTGGGAGTCGTTAGGGTTTTCACTCGTTAGGGTTTGCCAGCCGCGAAGACGCCCTCCTACTGAACCAAATCCGGTCTGTAGACTCGAGCCTATCAGGTGGAATACGCCGACAATTCGTATTTGAAAGAACTTCGCTATGGTTATGATTTTGTAGCTATTAGCTAAATATTATAAAAAATTAATGGTCATAGTTCAACTTTGAAGATAGTATCAAGTCAAATCGCACGCTATAAAAATCAACGGAGGGAGTATATAGGTTCCATTTGAAACACGAAAATTTTCTCAATCTTAGTAGAATTAAATTATCTTATGTGAAATTTCTATGTTCCACTAGGAGAGGAGTGTTGAGTTGGGCCATGCATTTCACACATCTTACAATCTAGTATTTCCTCCTTTTAAGTCAAGGATTATATATGTAAATACTGTCACCAAATGAATATAGATCTCGAAAGCGGTAAAACATATTAACTTTAACTGTTGGTATCGATCGTCACGATCAGAACACGAGATATTCACCATGGCCAAGCGAAGGAACGGCATCCTTTCTAAAGTAGAGGTAATCTAAATCAACAAACAGACTAATGGTCTAGTGAAGCACAAACACCAAAACCATAATACTAAGAACAGTGCTCTTGTGCTACTTTTAAAAATCACTAATCCACGATCCCCAAGTTAACCACTCTGAGTTTAGTACCCCTAGCACTCCCGGTGAGCTGAACGGTCATAATAAGCACACGAAACTTCTCCGGAGGTCGGTCGGTCAATTTCTTTAATCTTTCTTTGCTTTGAGACCCGTGCCACACGTGTTCATCACGAGATGGTCCTGTGGTTGCTGACACGCCTGATGGGCACAAATTATGTTCGAGTAGGGTCTGAGATGGGAATAAGACAATTATTAGGAAGCACGAGGACAAAAATCTCTATCGCACAACAGCTTTCATGCCGAGACCACATTGGCCAAGTTGGAGAGCTTGGCCTGTTCTTGTTTAGATGGTTAGGTTTGACGTTCTAAAGGCTGGACGAGTCTTAATCAGCAGCAGGTGAGGGTTAACTTTTGTTTCAGTATATTTGAGAAATCTGTTATATAAAATTACGCCGTATATTTGACAAGCAAAATCATGGTCTGTCTGTCATTCGTCAAGCTAGCCAAATCTAGGCGTGACGAACTTAAGCACAAGGCAAGCGCGCTCAACACTTCCCTAATGACCCATGATCTGATCAAATCAGTCAAGTTAGGAAAGGCGAATCAGCTTCCATCGATTCTGCGGCCATTCTTAATGGAGAGTTTCGTTACGCGGTTTTCGATAGTGTCACGTCTTATTTAGATGTTTGAGTTGATGAATGAAATAACTTCTCTCAATACACAGTTTCATTTTGCAGTTTCATAGGTATAACATAATATTTAATTGTTGTATGGTGTTGTGATCAAATGTGCCATATAAATTGTGTAGCTATTTGCAATTATATCTAGCACACTACAATATAGCCACACAGGATCCAGAAAAAGTATGAAGATAAAACAAATCGCTCTTATCCCAGTTTTAAATCACTTGGTAACTGTGTACATCAAGTTTCATCCTATGAAACTTAACTCTCCTCTCTCTCCTCATAAATTTATTGCTATATCATCACTTTTACCTTGTATCATCTTATTTAATGAGAACAAAACTTCCATAAAACTTGCACTGAGATTGGTCTGCTGCACCTGATCTCTCTTTGCGTCGCTTTTGTGCACATGCTAAGGCAGGTCTGAGTCTACTACACCTGTTTCGCCACCAACTGCCTGAACCGATGGAAATCAAGGTCAGAAAGAACCAGCGATACAACACAGACATCATCTCCCTTCCGATTTCCTTCCATCTCAAATCATACAGATGCTCGCAGACAGGAGCATTCCACTGCAGTTCTGAGCAAATAAACTCGGTACATAAAAGAAAACTGTATCGATGCTTCAGTGTACAAGTGTTGGACACTGGGCAGTAGATGACACGTTTGGTCCTTATGAATCGGAGAGCGCCGGCAAAACGCAGACACCCCTGTAACCACATCTTGGGGATGAGAATTGACTGCCCCAATCAATTATTGTGGATCATCTAGCTAACATGGCTTATACAAGCAGGCCAAACCTGGAAGGATCAGGCTTCACAACCTGTGGATATTAACAATGCGCGAATGACGGAATGAAGGCGAGCTCAGTACTTGTAGACGAGAGGCTTGTTAACCCAACGGATGCGGCAACCATATGCCTGCAGCATCTGGAGCAGCTCAGGGGACAGCAGAGACTTCAGCCCACTGAGCATCTTGAGCTTCTTCAGCCTCCCGCAAGCCGCTCTGAGCGCCATCTCGAACCCTTCTATAGAGACCCATGAGAGGTGCACCATCTTCACGTCCTGGAGGCACCTCAGGGAGCTCAGCAGGTGGCACAGGCCCAAGCCGGTAACTTGGCAGTATGATATAGTAAGCTGCATAACAGGGACTAGCTTATAAGGTTCCTGCTTCTTCAAAACTAGTAAAAAGGAATCAAAGATGCTAAATTTGGCAGAACATTTACCTGTCTAAGGTTTAGAGCATATCGGGCAAGGGCCCACAGGCCGGCATCATCAATGGAATAGCAGCGCTTCAAGTCCAGTTCTATTAGACTCTTGCAACCAATGGCAACTGAGGAAATTCCAATACCTGTAATATGGCCCAGGCACCTCAGTTCAAGGTTTGTGAGCTCCACTAGAGAGCCAAGGTGGCTCAAACCACCATCGGTAATCTTGTTGCAGTAGCAAAGATTTAACATCTTAATCTTCTTGCAGCCATTGGCTAAAGCTGCCAACCCATCATCGGTAATAGAGCTGCATCTGTGGAAAGAAGCATTGAGGACAGGTTAATTTCATACATGACAGATGACTGGGAATCATGATAAAGGAACAACCAAGAAGATCGAATGACTGGGAATCATGATTAAGGAACAACCAAGAAGATCGAATTACCGATAGAGGTCAAGTTCCATGAGCTTTCCACAATTTGAACTAATAAAAGTAAGGCCTTTGTTGGAAATACTTGAGCATAGGCCTAATTTCAATATCAGCAGTTCAGAGCACTTGGCCAAGTGCTGCAATGCTGCAAAAACAGTTGATTTTACATGACAATGCTCAAATCAAAAGACAGGCTTGAGTGAAAGATGAGCAAAGATGCAATAAGCGGTATCACAAACCTGCATCATTCACTCTGCAGTCAGTGAGATCTATCTCCTTAAGATTGGGGCAACAGGTTGCGATTCTCTCTAGTCCTTTCTCACTTATTGAAGAGCAGGATTCCAACCGGAGGCATTCAAGCATCTTACAGTTGCCAGCTATTGAATCAAGGGAACTGTTGGTGAGGGGATTGCAGCATGTGAGATCAATTGTCCTGAGGTAGCTACATTGAGCTACAAGTGAAGAGATGCCTTCATCTGTAACACCATTGCATTTGCTAAGTCCAATCTCAACCAAGTTGTTACAGCCTTCACCGATCGCTGAAAGGACAGAGGACGAGACTTCAAGGCCGTCAAGTCTCAACAGAGTCAAGGTTTCCTTCAGTGTTGCCAACTTGGATAGAAAACACTGCCCAATTTCCTACAAGGTTCAATTAGAAGGTCAAAAATCACCGGCAATCAGGTATTTGTCCTCTTTGAATATTTATTTATTCTACATTAGAGCTGAGTCCATCTGGACGTGATATTAGAAAACCATTCTATTTCTTAAATAATAAAATAGGGCATCTTTTTATCTAAAAGTATAGCTAATGTGTATAACAAGCAAGTAACATTAGGAATACCAACTCACATGTAAACTATCTGCAGCATTTAGCTTCTGTAGAAAATTGTGACCATCTATGAGTGAAGCTAAGCCCTGCGAAGTCACGTGATCACATCTCGACACATCAACACTCTACAATGAAAGACAATACCTCGAATGGATCAATGCTTCAATAAGGTTAAAAGAGAATAATCAAACATAAAACATTCAATTGCACACTTTATAAGTATCCAAATTCCAAGTTACACAACATCCAATTTCTAGGAAGCTAGAAATTTGAAATATTCGGATCTCAGATGATCAAATACATGATAATGTGCATAAAGGGAGTATCAAAAAATCATTATCCCCAAAAGTGATTACCTGCAGTGAATTGCTCCCTCTGCTTAGCAATTCCAGGCCTTCATCATCTATGCATGAGCAACCAACCATTGCCAACTCCTCTAGCTTCTCAAGAGTGGATATTGATCTAAGGGATTCATTGCTCACCTGCAACAGAAAAGGAATTTTAAATATCCCAATTAGATGCAAACCAAGTGGCAGCAAGGAACAGAGAAATAAACCAAAAGAGCCTACAAATAATCAAGATGCAACTTTTGCAGCAACCTATAGCCAACTTTGTCAGCAGAAACCAATCCTTTTCAAACTTTAAGCTCTTCAAGACAACCAAACCAATAACTCAAGTAATCCAAAAGCTCCTCATGTGCATGGTACAATCCAATGACGAGATAATTTCTGACAAGAAAAGCAAACAAATCTGCACTCTAAACTCTATACTACTCCAGTTCCTACTTCATTCCAGTAGTAGATGAAAACAAGAAGCAATGAAACGCTTAAGAAAGTTCTAAACTATAGAGTCCTATTGTACAGTTTGACACACAGTATCAATAGTTCTTATATTTATCTGTAAATAGAAGATCTTTTCCAGTCCTACCCAAACCATGGGATTCAAAGCAAAACACTATAGGGAACCCTTTCCACTCGTTCCAATAACATAACTCTAAAATGCATCAATGTAACCAATAATATGATTAGCTATCCCAAGATGAAACTTGTCTTACAAACTGCAGCAGTTTAAGATCAAAAGAACATTTGGGCTACTCTATCCCACCTAGTCACCCAAATCGATTACCTAGGTTTTTTAACCCAAGCTCATCCCTTTCCAGCAGCATGCCAAAGATTAGAATGCCACAGTTTTGTAACTAATTACTGAACAAAATGACACAAAAGATGTAACATATCCTGTTCATTTCAGTTCCATGACAGGAGTCAGGAAATGTGCCAGTCTGGACAGAATGGACTTGTGCCCAAAAGAGAGGTGCTTCCATGCTTTTCTTTTTGACAGTTGCACAAATATTAAAGCATGAATAAAGAGTAGATGATGATTATTTACCCCTTCGCTTGCTTTAAGGAGGGAAAGCATTGCTCCAAAAAGGTGAAAAAGGTAAAAGTCCTGGCAGCTGGAACTAGTTTACCTTGGGATATTCTGATTCTGTTTTTATTGAGACATTCATTTGACTGAGTGCAACTGGAAGTAACGGTAAGTGGAAAGATGGGATATCTTGGTGCAATTTAGAATAGTGACCCTTAAAAAAACTCAATAAGTGGAAATAGTATATTAGGAAAAGTAAGATTTCCTACCTCCTAACTCCCACAATACAAAGTGACAATCAATACCTATCACAGCATGCCAGTTTTTCTGAATGTACTTTTTGCCATGTGGCACCAAAATTGAACTTTTTATTCAAAAGGAAGACCTAATTCAAGGCATACCCCAAGATGTTGCGAGTTTTTCTAAGAAAACTATATACCGCCAAATGAACAAAGATGTAATATTTTCTTATTCCAGTTGCATTCCTCCAAAATTGTATCCAATAATTTGACCCAAACTGTCCTGAGAAGCAACTTTTCATTAAAATGCATCAGTTTCAAAACTGGAATAACCGCCCAAGTAAGTCCAATACATGTTCCCAAGACTTTTTGACATTTTAAGGGTTAAAAATCAATACACATCAATGTCCCACTTTACCCTGTTTTCGTCGTCATGTTGCGTAATTTTTTTTCACCTTTCTCTAAAAGGCATATTTTTCCTAGTCCTAGATTGAATCAAGCCACAAGTAGCAATCTTTCCACCGCGCGAAGCAAAGAACAGTTCAATAGCTCATATAGGAGTAACCTTTAGGTAGGAGATGTCGAGGCCGTGGAGGTCCCGGCACTTCTTGGCGAGCAGATCGACGCCGATGTCGGAGATCTCGCGGCACCACTTCACGCTCAGCTTCTCCAGCTTGGGGCATCCGACGGCTACCTTGGCGAGCCCCATGTCCGTGACGGCGAGGCACTTGTCTAGCCTCAGCTCCCTCAGCAAGGCGGCCGCCGCCAGCGCGGCGGCCTCCCTGTCCCCGGCGCCAACACAGTGTGAAAGGTCGACCGCCTCCAGCCTTGGACAGGCGGCCACAAGGGCGTCCAGCCCGCGCCACCCCACACCGCTGGCCCGCGCCAGGCAGACCCGCCGGACGCCGCCGAGGTCCGCGCCGGCAACCGCGGCAGCAAGGAACGCGTCGTCGAGCGACGCGCAAGCGGAGAGGTCGAGCCGCTCGAGCGCCGGGAACGCGCGGAGGAGGCGCGGGAGCGGCTCCCGCCGGAGCACCCGCAGCGCGCGGCGGTGCGCGGCCTCGGCGCGCGCGAAGGCGCGGCTGACGAGACGGCACGCCTTGCGGTCCCGCGGCTCCCGCAGGCGGTCGAGCACCTGCCCCAGCAGGTCCAAGGACAGCACTCCAATACCGCCGCCGCCGTACCTCTGCCTCTCCCGGCCCATTCCGGGATCCCGCCCAACAGCTGGTAATCCTATCAGCTCAGCACCAAGAAACGCCAAGAACCCGCCGGAGCAGCACGATTCAGGTGGGGATGAAGAGGAAGGAGAAGACGGCGACGAGGGGGTGGTCGTCGGGGAGCGGGAGGCGCGGTTTGGCGGGCCTGCGGGGTCGGGCGAGGGTGCAGCGCCGCAGCATGGTAGGATCCGCAGGGCAGGGGCGGCACACGGTGCGATCCTGATCCGGCCGGCAGCGGAGCTGGATAACCAACCGCGGAGACAGGTGGTGACTGGGGAGGGGAGGGAACGTACGGACGGGGGAGGAGAGATGTGGAGGTGTGGAGCCGTGGAGGGGAGGGAAGGGGGAGGAGAGAGATGGAGAAGTGGATAGGTAGGTGATGCCGGTCGGAATACCGCCTGCCTCAGGTGAGGCGTAGGTAGCACCTGACCGGCGTGTGAGGGAGGAAGATGACCAAAACACCCCTGGTCTCATGGCTTGTTTATTTGCGACTATCCTTGTGTTTTCAAGGTTATTTTCAGTGGAGAGTTTCGTTATATGATTTTTGATAGTGTCATATTATATTTAAATATTTAGATTGTTGAATGAAACAATCTCTCTTATCTGCACGCTTTTATTTTTGCGCTTGCATAGGTCCGACATAACATTTAATTGTTGCATGGTGTTGTGATCAAATGTGCCATATAAATTGTGTATTACTTGCAATTATATCTAGCACTTTACTAATATGGCCACACGGGATCAGAAAAGGTGTGGGGATGAAACAAATCACTCTCCCGGTTTCAAAGCACTTAGTAACATGTACACCGGGTTTCATCCCATGAAACTCAACTCTCTCTCTCTCTCATAAATTTGTTCTTTATGTCACCACTTTTGCCTATGTGGCATCTCATTTAATGTGAATGAAACTCCCATAAAACTTGCAACTTTGAGAATAACCTAATAGGAAACCGTTTCTATTGTGACGTTTCTACGGTAAGTTATTTTATTGATCATTTAAGTGGTTATATTAAATTCGAGTTAACGAGTTGATATAGGGTATATCCTCACTAACTTTTTTTCGTTTGAAATAGACTCATTTTAATTTTAAACTTATTAAGTAATGTAATTGGAGAAATTTTAATCCGAGTCTTAATGAGCTTTTTTTTGCCAGCCTTGACCATGCTATACCGTCGGAATCAAATAGCTCGCTTATCTCTCCTCTCCCTCCCTTACCTCCGTTGCATCCCTCATCTGTCACCATCATCGCTATGCTGGTCGCAGCTCCATGTGCTTCCCCTACTATCTGTTGGAATATATATGGGCTAGGCCCATGAATATTTGAGAATAATTCCAAATAAATCTCAAAGGCTCACCATGTGGAGGAGGTGTAAAACTCTTTAGTACCATATTGCTAGTTGAAGTGGAGTAACACCAACATAAATAGTGGAGTGTGTTCCATTTCATTGGCTTATGTGGGAAAGAAAGAGAAGAACACGCCATTGGGAGCTCGGGCTCGGGAACGCTGGTCGAGGCGAAGGAACGCAAGCGCACGGCACCTGCATGAATGGCCCACCAAAATCCTGTCTATTAGCTTGCACAAACACAGCTTCCTTTTGCAGTTTATTCTTTTTTGCTCTCCGAAAAATCTGTGATGATACTATTAAAAAGTATAAGGCTTGGTTTGTGGCCAAGGGTTATACCAAAAAAAAGACGAAGATTTCTTTGACACTTATTCACCTATCACTAAACCGACTACTATTCGAGTTTTACTTTCTTTAGCCGCCTCACATGGTCTTCTCGTTCACCAAATAGACATTAAGATAGTTTTCCTTAATGGAGAGTTGATAAGGAAATTTACATGCAACAACATGATGGATTTGTAGTGAAAGGTCAAGAAGATAAGGTGTGTAAGTTGTTGAAATCTTTGTATGGTCTGAAACAAGCTCCTAAACAATGGCATGAGAAGTTCGACAGAACTTTAACATTTGCAGGTTTTGTTGTTAATAAGGCTGATATGTGTATATATTATCGCCATAGTGGGGGTGAGGGGGTTATTCTGTGCCTTTATGTTGATGACATATTGATCTTTGGTACAAATCTTGATGTAATTACAGAGGTCAAGTCTTTCTTATCGCATAATTTTGATATGAAAGATTTGGGAGAAGCTGACGTAATTTTGAACATCAAACTAATCAAAGGTGAGAGTGGGATTACACTTTTGCAATCTCACTATGTGAAAAGGTCTTGAACCGTTTTGGCTTCTTGGCGAGCAAACCCTCTCCAACACCGTATGATCCTAGTTTGATTCTTCGAAAGAATAAAAGAATTGCTAGGGATCAATCAAGACACTATCAGATTATTGGATCTCTCATATACTTAGCTAGTGCTACAAGGTCGGACATCTTATTTGCTATCATAAATTGAGCAGTTTACATCTAACCGGGTGATGATCATTGGCTAGCGCTCAAGCGAGTCCGCGCTACCTGCTAGGTACCATGAATTATGGGCTTCACTATACTAGGTACCCAGAAGATCTTGGAGGGTTATAGTGATTTAAATTGGATATCCGATTTGATGAGATCAAGGCCACAAGTGGATATGCATTCACTCTTGGTGGAAGTCTTTGTTTCATGGAAGTCTTGCAAACAGACCATTTTGACGCGGTCAACCATGGAAGCAGAACTCATTGCTCTAGACATAGCCACTGTTGAGGCAGAATGGTTGTGTGAACTCTTGATGGATCTTCCAGTGGCTGTAAAGCCGATTTCGGCTATTCTTATGAACTGTGATAATCAAACGGTTATTATCTAGTAAACAGTTCTAAGGACAACATGAAGTCATCAAGACATGTAAAGAGATGTTTGAATTCTGTCAGGAAATTGAGAAACTTCGGAGTGATAGCTTTGGATTATATCCAAATAGCTAAGAATCTGACAGACCCTTTTACAAAGGGTTTATCACGCAATGTGATAGACAATGTATCGAAGGAGCTGAGTTTGAGGCCCAGGTGAGTCATACCATAGTGGTAACCCAACTTATGTGATCGGAGATCCCGTGAATTAAGATCTGGGAAGAACAAACTATTGGTTGATTGAAGGAGAATATTTTTCCAATCCACTCCACTGAAGATACAATACTCTCTGAATCTGTAAGGCAGGTTGGCTATTACCTTAATATGTTCTGTTGGCTTTAATTAGCAAAGATGTTGTCCTATAGAGCATTCTTGAAAGAATACACCTATACGAGCTTGATTGTTGGTCGCAGTCTATGAGACTTGGGTAATCTCTAGTAAGCTCATGAAGAGGCCAAGGAGTATGACTAATATGCTCCACCTGAGGGGTAGCCTATTGGCAGCCAAGTATCAGTCATGATTTTAAGTGAAACTTGTTCGCATAAAACTTGCAATTCAAGGCTCAGTCCATTGTTCAAGTTGTGAATGAGTGTATCTTGAAGCTCTAGATGGATGTTCAACCCTAACAGGTCTCCATCGAAACACTGTTATATCAAACAATATTGAGAAGAGACAAATCTTTGTGGGACTTTGAGATTTGATGGGGGATTGTTGGAATATATATAGACTAGGCTCACAAATATTTGAGAATAATTTCAAATAAATCTCAAAGACCCACCATATGGAGGAGGTGTAAAACTCTTTAGTACCATATTGCTAGTTGAAGTGGAGCAACATCAACATAAATAGTAGAGTGTGCTCCAACATCAACAGAAAGAGAAGAACACGCGCGTGCTTGCCTCGCTGAAAGGCGGGGCCCGAGCTGGCCGAAGGCGAAGAAGGCGGGCGCCACGACACTGCGTGAATGGTCCACCAAAATCTGGTCCAGTAGCTTGCGCAGACGCGACCTCCATTTATAGTTTATTCTTTTGCTCTTCGAAAAATCCGTGATTAGTTACAAAATATGGAAACCGCATCATCTTTTGATCTTGCGGTCTTTTCCTATAAATATCACGCAGGCTTCCGCCTGAAAGAGAAGAATAACAGAAAGCTAGGGTTTTGCCTCTTCCTCTCTATTGCGCCGCCACCGATAGGCTGCTCCGTCCCGCTGCGTCGAGGTGCACTAGTCATCGGGAGAGTAGGTCTCCGAAACCCATTGCTCTTAAGATTCTGCACCGGAGAGGGCGAATAAGGTTTTTAAGAAGCGCTCGGCGTGACTGCTCACGATCTGCTTCCTCTCCGTTCATGATCTGTCTCATCTACTACATCATCACGACGGGGTCCTCTGCTTCATTCCACGCATCCAATTCTGTTCAAGAAGACCGGTACGTTTCGATATCTTCGCTATTTTCAATCTTATTGCTACTGTTTTCCAGTATATCAGAGGAACATATATGTAGTCTTGTTACATGCATATCTTCATTATACTTGTGCTTCATATGTAGACTTCTCAATCAGTTTATGATCATAAATTATCTACTGTTCGATTTATACCTAAAAATACTATTTTATCCAGCACTATCCTCATCCTCGCCCCACCTACCCCTTACCCTGCGGACAGCGACGAGCTCACCGCCTCGTCAAGCCGCCAGCTCCCCTTCTCGCCGGTCACCCTGCTCAACTTAATATTTTTAGTGTGCCACCCTCTCGTCACACGATAAATCCATCGTTGGCAAGGGCCCTGTCGGTGTGAACGAGAGAGATCGAAAGGAATGTCATACCGTTGGAATGATGTGCTGTTCCGTATGATATTTTTTTTTTCTATTGGCAGGTACATGTTTTGTCGATGCAGTGCCAGATCCATAAGCAATAAACATACGGTGGTACACTGGCACCTAACTAATCGATGCCACGATCTAATTTGGTGGCGCACGATTATTTGTTAAGATATTGTTGATCGTACGATGTCCTTTGGTTAGCAGCATCGAGTTGATTGATAGACTGCGGTGCGGGCCTTTTGGCTGGAAAGAATTTGGACGGGTTGAATGGTAAGGTAGCGTTTTTCAGCCCCTTTTCAACCTTTTTAAAGATGCTTGACGTGTTCGGCTTTTATTTGAAATACAGCGATCAGTGGGAAACAAGATGAAGGACCTCCTGTGTCATACACACTGAAGGGAAGGTCCTGTTTGAGACTTTAAGCCATCTTCAACTTCTAAAAAATCAATAAAGTCTCTCGAACAGTTCAGTTTTTAAATGATTTTTAGTATAAGTTAGAAGCCATATATAACTAGCAAAAATCAAAAACTAAAAGCTAGACTAGATCTACTTTTACAACTTATTATTGAGAAAAATTAACTATTTATCAAACGGTTTTTTATAAAAAAACAACAACCACTTTTTAACATATAAAGCAAGAAAATAGTTTTTTAAAAGCTATAGCCCCGTAAATAGGAGCAGAGCTAGGCCTTAAACCACCCATGTCTGTGCCCAAGGCCTAGCCTAAAAAGTCCATATAAATTCTCTTAAAAATTGATAAAAATTTATAAATTAGTCTAACAACCTTTGGACCAGCCCGACCCTTAGATCTAAAACTAGCTCCACACCAGCGCGTAAAGAAGCCCTAAAGAGGGTCTTAGACTGTCTTGACAACTCTCAAAGATAAGAGGACCGTGTATGTACAAGAGGTCTACTGCATGACGCTGTCACTTGTCGGAATTTGCCCTTCAAGTTGTTTCGTCCGCTAGTGTCGTTTCACACGTATACCTAAGAGTTTGCCTTCTCATCCTAGCTACCATCATCACGGCGGCCAAAAGTAAAAGGTGCTCTGTAAAGCCGAGATTTGAACTCTTAAAAATTAGATCACCATGCCATTGTACAAGCTAACTATTTGCAACACAGACATTGATCGCTGATCTGTCATTTCGAATTGACCTCTCTCTTTCGTGCACCTCATCTTCTCTCTCACTACCGAAGATAGCCACCATGGAGCACCTCGGACCACCGCCGGCGCCATGGCCGAAGATTTGCCATGCATGGTGCAAGCACAACACAATCATATGAGTGCCGGCACTGTTGCCGGCTCGATTTCATCCATGATAGAGGAATAGAGGAAGAAAAGGGGAAATTGAAGGAGCTCATCGTGGGTATTCGGATCTAAGGGCCTGTTTGGTAGAGCTTCAGATCCCAGTTTTATTTGAGATCTGAAACTTGTAGGCTAAAATAAAGTGAATTAAGTTTATATTTTTTGTCTAAAATGTAAACAAGATGATCCATCTAAACACTCTTAATGTACTCACAGTTCCAGCTCCACGGATTTGTTAGAACTAAGAATATCCAGCTCCACGAGATCCACGGATCTGGTAAAGCTGGAGCCCTACCAAACACACTCTAAGTAAGGTGAGGACACGACGCTTAGGGTGATGGAAGGCGGTGAGCGGCAC
This sequence comes from Guadua angustifolia, assembly GCA_036346375.1. Lineage (NCBI taxonomy): Eukaryota > Viridiplantae > Streptophyta > Magnoliopsida > Poales > Poaceae > Guadua > Guadua angustifolia. The sequence goes on along the minus strand of CM070522.1, from coordinate 32,666,668 downwards.
TGGCGACAAGGGCGCAGGGCTTGGGGCAGAGAAAGGTGGCGCATGGCACTAGAACGCTGAGAGGAGGGTAAGGAAAACGAAGAAGGAATGGTAATTTGGACATTTTGGAAAACGTTGACGGAAAAAATCTAACGGAGTTGAAGATGGTGATATAAAAGGGAATATTCCAATAGTGGCATATTAGGGAAAGATCGTCTTACAATAACAGATCAGTGATTCCGAACGTTTAGAATTTTCCCATCATACTTTGTGCCTTGTTAGGCCGCAGGCCTATTCCCCGCAAATTAATAGGACTTGGATATTCGAGAGGCCATCTTCCAGTAGCATTAAACTGTTACGACACACCATGACCTCTAAGCTCATCTTAACATGATTTAAAATACTTAAGGTGCGTTTGGTAGAGTTTCAGCTCCATCGAATTCGTAGAACTGAAACTGTGAGTACATTAAGAGTATGTAGGGTGTGTTTGGTAGAGCTCCAACTTCATCAGATCCGTGAATCTGGTGGAGCTGGGTATTCCTGACTTCACTAGATCCGTGAAGCTGGAGCTGTGAGTACATTAAGAACGTTTAAATGGATCATCTTGTTTACATTTTAGACCAAAAATATAAACTTAATTCACTTTATTTTAGCCTATAAGTTTCAGATCTCAAATGAAGCTAAGCTGGGATCTGGAGCTCGACCAAACAGGCCCTTAGATGGATCATCTTGTTTATATTTTAGATAAAAATATAAACTCAATTCACTCTATTTTAGCCTATAGGTTTCAGATCTCATGTGAAGCTGGGCTCTAGAACTCTGCTAAATAGACCCTTACTTGTTGTGCACATGCAATTTTTTCAAAGCTGGTTTATGAGCCCATTCTGAAATAAAGAACATGCAGAGCTCATCTCCAGTCATTTCAGGGGCATCTCGGTAGGGTCTTGTGCAGGCGCGGCTGCACTTGGGAGAGGCGAGTCAGTGGAAGCGGCCGAGACAGCCAAACCCACCTTCCCCGATTTGCCCAGTGAACTCCTTTTCCAGCTACACATGTGTATCATTATCCTCCTGCGATACGCTGCTGACCAGAATTCACAATATATCGATAATCAATCGAATATCGTGATTACCAAGCATGCCTAGTCGGTTCGGTATCTAAAACTGTTCGATAAATCGGTGAAATTTAAATACAAATTCAAAAAAAATAAGAAATTTATGAACAAGTATAATTTTTTGATTTTTTTGTGTGAGACTCTGAGGCAATGCTAATGATGCTATAAAGTTTTTAGATGATTATTAGATTTGTGTATTTTTAAAAAATTATGACAATGCTACTGTCTTTGTATACACTGTTCTTTTTTTTAATTTTCTAGAGGTAATAAATGAAGTCTAATATTTCTGCAAATTTTGAGGTCCAGAGGCAATGCTAATGATTTTGTAAAATTTTCAGATGATAATCAGACCTATGTATTTTTTTAAAATTCTAAAAGTGCTACTCAAATCCAAATTTTTCAAAAAAAAAACAAACATCACAGTTCTCTGTGATATCGGCTTCCGTTGATCAATATTGGCTTCCGTTGACCAATATTATCCTGTGTTGCCATGCGAAGGTCGGCATGGGTACATACTTAAAACGTTGTAGGAGAAACTAGGAAATTTTTAGCGTATACTGACGCACCGGTCGTTCTTCGAGTAAAAATGTTTTTTGGCGGCGTTTAATTTTTAAATCGTCGAAATAATGAGCTAAACGGAGAAAAATATAGAGATAGAGTTGTAGAAATATCTCTTTCACTAATTATTTGGAAAATATTGGAGACCGAAATTTGGAAAACATGGCAAGGGAAAAAGTCTAGAGGAAAAGGGTGAAAAACTATTAGAGATATCAACCTTCTTTTTGTCGAGTTTAATAATCTACGTTAGTCACGAGTAATAATACATGTTTTTAAAATATTAAAACTTCATGGTGTAACACGGTGGCGTGTCGTTTTTCCGTGAGAATTTTTTTTTTTCGCTTTTATTTTTTAAATCGTCGAAATGGGGAAAAATAGAGATAAAGTTGTAGAAATATTTCTTTTCGATGAATTATTTGAAAATATTGAGGCCGAAATGAAAACATGGCGGGGAAAAAAAGTCTAGAGGAAAAGGGTGAAAGATTATTAGAGATGACAACCTTCTTTTTGTCGAGCTTAACACTCTACGTGTTAAGTGGTAATAATACATGTTTTAAAAATATTAGAGATCGCGCGTCATGAGTAATAATACATGTTTTAAAAATATCGAGATCGAGATGGGAAATCGATTTGAAAAAAGTCTAGAGATAGAGCTGCACAAATATTTATGGCGATGAAAACTTTTTTTCGAGAAAACGGAGAAAGCACGCTTTTAAAAATATCGAGACTTACTGGCGAACACGCACCAGATCGTTTTTTCGTAAGGATTTCTTTTTACGGGCGTTTTATTTTTTAAATCGTCGAAATATTGAGCGTAAACGGGAAAAAGTAGAGAGATAGAGTTGTAGAAATATCTCTTTACTTAATTATTTAGAAAATATTGGAGACCGAAAGTTAGAAAACCGAGGTGGGGAAAAGTCTAGAGGAAAAAGGCGAAAAATTATTAGAGATGACAACATTTTTTTGTCGAGCTTAACACTCTCACGCGTTCACGAGAGTAATAATACATGTTTAAAAAATATCGAGACCACGTTGCTCACGGAGTAATAATACATGCTTTAAAAATATTAGAGATCGAGATGGGAAATCGAGGTGAGAAAAAGTCTAGAGATAGAGCTGCACACATATTTCTAGTGACAAAAAAATTTCGAGAAAAACGGAGAAAGGATCTAGAGCGTAAAGAGTAAGGACTCAATGTTACGTTTTTGGACTGTCGCTATCCTTAAAAATTAGAAAAGGGCTTGTTCGCGATTTGAATTTAACGGGAGGTTCATTTCAGAAAACAGTATACGAGGACCCAATGCGAATTTAGGCGAAAAAATCTTTCTCTCACAAAAAATCGCGAAGGACCTATTCGTAATTTACAAAAGGACCAATCATGAAAAAAATTTGAGCCGAGCCGTCGGCTCGGCTCAAACGGCAAAGATGGCCTTCTTTCCAAGTTTAGGAAAGGAGTTATACACCAACGAGGCTCCTCGATAAGGCGCTGGTCTCACGGATCCAGAGATTATTTGGCCGTTTGTTGGTACATTTGAAGAGAATTGGCTCTGAGATGTAAAACTCCACTGTTTGGTTGGCTTTCGTATCTGGGCCAGGCTCGATGCATGCAACACGCCCGGAGCTAGGCCCTGAAACGAAATTTTAGGCGTTCATGGGCGGGCTGGCAGATGCAACATTTCGCGAAGCCATCTCCCCCCACGCCTCGCCTCCAGATCTCGGAAGGGTTCTCCCCCACGCCTCCACACCCATCTCCCTATGTGTTGATGATCATGAAGCTAATATCATAGACGATTCTAATAAAAAACCGTATGTGATATAATTTATTTTGAAAATTTTCCAGAAGTACTAAATACCGGTCTATAATCGACCGTATCGGGCGATAATCGAGATTTTTTACCCCGGTTTGATTGTTGATCTCAAATCCGTTTGACTTCGCAAACCGTTCGATTTTTAACGATTTTTGATCGATTATCGACGAAAATTGATGCCGGTGGGTCTTCGATTTTCCACCCTAAATCGGTATTGTTAATCGTATTGCTAACAAATCTGTTGCCATATCTCTGTCTGATACTGTTGATTGATGATAATAATGATGATGATGATATGGTGTATTATCACTCAAGTCTATTAAGGGTGTGTTTGGTTGGTGGTATAAGATTGAATGGGATAGGATGATTCTGTACTATTTGGTTCCATTATTTTAGGTGAATGAAATGATTCAGCATCTCTAGAGAATATTTCTCAAATTTGTATCCCGTCATTCAGGGTGGAACGGTTTCATTCGAGCAACTAAACATATGGATGGCTTTTTTTTGAATCATTTCATATATGTACCACTTGATACAAGCAACCAAACACACGCTTAATCACTCCACTCTTGATAATTTCGTAGCAACTCCCTAGCCAGTTACCGGCTTTGGTGTTGTTCGTCAGAAAGAAAATTCTATCATGATTAAAGCTATAATATGTTTTTGACAAGCAATGATTTTATCTCACGTCGGAGAGGTTTCAAAAACAAGGGCTGATGCGGTCTACATGCGTCAACCTCTTATTCAAAATGTCAAATAAAACACCACACTAGCGTGCTGTTTTCAGCCAGAATTCGACACCGACCAGCAGGACAGTCTATTTTTAATCAGATTCGGTGTCAACGATCCCAATAACACACGCACCTGCTGATCAGCAGCAAAAAAATTAATGATTTGCTCTCATTTACTTATGCTATTGATGATTTGTTCCGTAATGTTTTACTGATGTGCGAGTTCTGAGCCACATCATTAAGACATACAAAACAAATTATCAATTGTACAAATTAAAACAGGACAAATCATCAAATCTCCACTCTAAATTTGATTTAAGGTAGATCTTCACACGACTCGAACACCTCGTACTGAGGGCTCTTAACTATTTATCACTTTTATGGGGTCATGCAATGATTTACCACGCTGACTCATATCATCAGAAATGTCGATGACTCATATCACTATAGCATTAAGTGGCACTCGTAATAATGACAAATAGTTAATTATTCCCCCGTACTGCGTCAAACACATCCAATCCAAAGCTGGTTTTAGGTTGGTAGGAGGACATGGCATTTGGGAAGCTTTTGCGTGGGCGCGGTTACACTTGGGAGAGGCGAGATAGAAGGCGAAAGAAGCCCGATGGGCTGAAGGCGTCACCTGGAAAAGCGTCCCAAATCTAGTTATCTTCTAAATGAATTTAGAAAAATAAATCTCTATACGACCACAAAAGCCGTGGTAGATGATACGCCCCGCCGAGCTCCCCTTCCTCGGTACATTCCTGTAGGTCAAAATCCACTAAGTAATCAATTATTTAGTTAATTAATCACCTAATTAATTAATTCACTTACCTAACACCTACCGATATAGGGGAGCTTGGTAGGCCTTGTTGCTGAGCTCCTGCAGCACAGCAAGTGCTACTATGGTCAGGGTTCGCAATATTATCGATATCAATAATCGCTCTAATACCGTGATTATTGACCATATCGAGCCAGTATGGTATATAATACTGGTCAGTAAACCAGTTAAATTCAAAAAATTTTATGCGACGTAAATATCGTAATAACCGCTGAATATCACTCTTTTTTTGAATTTTTTTTCAAAAAATTTGATTTCGAAGCATTTCGATTTCAATCCAATTTTTTTTCCGATTTTTTTGAAAATCTTAATATGGTCGATTATCCCAATATGGATATTGTGAACCTTGACTTGGTACGAGAGCGTGATATGTGACGTGTGTCACCTGTCGTTGTCCTTATGGTTGGAGTGAGGGCTATTTTTGCAACTGTGTTTACACTAGAGGTAGATTAAAAGAAAAAAGATAGAGAAGTGTTCGACTCACCTTCCCCGGTGTTCTAGGTCGTGCATGGCTGTGCAACTCATGGTTCACTTTTTGTGTGTGGTTATTCTTCATACTCGATGATTTCGTAGCAATTTCTTGGACAAATTCTCTCTTGTGCGTGGTTACCTGGAAAGAGAAATTCTGCTCCTGAGACAAGTTGTTTGTTTGTCGAAGATAAGATCTCGCCCAATCGTGGTCCATCTAAATTAGTTGAACCTTACTGATGCAGGTTTAGAATTTCTTACTTTCTGAATTGAACAGAACTGAGCAGTAACTATTTCGTACTTTCTGAATTGAACAGAACAGAGCAGGTAGTAAGAAATTCTAAACCTGCTTCAGTATATATATTCGTCAATCCTATGTAAAATGCTGGCTAGCATGTATACTATTAGAACTTTGATTCTGAACCGAAGGATGATGTTTTTGCATTGATTGCAGGGGCCCACGTGGCAGTAGCCCAACGGCTAGGGTGCCGTTACGGCAGAGGATATGCGTCCTTTTGCATTTAACCCACACTCCTATTTGTAGGTCGAGTAATGCACGATAAAAAAAGTGTGTATCTATCAAAATTTTCCATTTATGTTGTTATCACATCGTTTTTATCCTCCATGAGCAAGGTAGAATGGTTTAGAAATAAGGCTTAGTGCGATGTACATGTGTTAGAACCTTTTCGATTTATATAAGCAAAATAAAACAACACACGTACGTGTGCTGTTTTTGATTATAAATAAGATATCACGAACGTGGTATTACATGTGGTATTTTTTTTAAATCAGAAAACGGCGGTGATGATCCAGAAGTGAACCATTTTCTAGTTCCCGAAACTTTTTTTTTATATAAATATGATCCTCTTTCGTTCGAAATTGTGAAATGGCCTCCATAGTGAGCTCAGAAGGCGTGGCAAGCCATATTGAAGCATCTAGACCTCAAAATTTCATCTTCTGTTTTGGTAATTAATGACAATCATGTTTGAAGAACTTTCCATTTTTCTTGAGGTTATGAAAAATAGGTTGGTCCTATGGAGAGGTGAAATCATTAAGCTATAAGGAAACTTGAACATCATGCTAATAGCAAGGTATAAGTCGTAAGGACCATTTTCTAGCCTAGAGAAAAGATCGGGTTGCTAGTGTAGATGTCGTATTATTAAGAGGAACCTTTGGTTAATGGCTTGAAGATAATCAAGTGTCCATAGCTCAAATTCATGCTTATATATTAGTCATGTGCATTTCTCCAAAAATTCTTTGATGTCCTCTAAAAATCTGTATTATCGACACTACCGATCTTCTAGGAGTGGTACTACTGCAAAGATAGCAGTATCGACTCACAAGGCCGGTAGTTATTTAACAGAAAGGGCTATTTTTAGATTTGTCCCCAGAATGGTACTATCGACTTTGTGGGAGCGGTATTGCTGCAAGTGCAATTGTACCGGCCCAAAGGTTGGTAACTATTTCCCACTATGCCTGTTTTTGGGGTGTGCCCAGAATGGTACTACTAACCCACTTAGGGCGGTACTGCCACAGGTGTGAAGCATTTAGACTCTCAATTCATTTTGGTTTTAATAATTAATGATAATCGTGATTAAAGGACTAATATTTTTGTTTGAGATTATTGAAAATAGATTAGTTCTAGACATGGCCGAAACCGTTCCATAGGCAAAACCAGGGTTTCAAAAACTGTTTTTGAAAAACCAGTTCGAAACCGCAAAAACCACTCGAAAACCATTAGAAACCGAAGAATTAAGAAATAAAAAATTTTGAAAAAAAATCAAAAATCATTCTATTTTTCGCGAGAAACCACGCGGTTTTTCACAAGAAACTGTTTGGTTTTTATCGAAAATCAACCGACCAATTGAATGTTCCTTAAAAATGGTTTTCAAAAGGTTTTCAACAAATAAAATTTTTCAATTTTTTTTAAAAAAAATTAATTAGACCGGTTTACCAAGCGGTTTTGAATCTCGAACTGCAACGGTAAGGTCGAAAACCACGGTTTTCGCTGGTTTTTTAAACCCTAGGCGAAACGCATCGACAGGTTTTTTTTGCAACATTTTGAATTTTTTTTAGACTTGTTTTAAAGGGTCTTTATGGATACTTGATGCTGGAAGTATCTGGTACGTAATGTTGTACTAGTAGGGTGCCCATACGTTACAACGGAATATCTAAAGATGAGGGTAATACATATCATCAAATGTGATTTAAATTGTACTATCGACATTAAAATTCTCTTACACACATATCATGAAAAACATATATGTACATATTTAGTGTATGTATGAATGTAGCAGGATTCCGGTAGGACGGTTCAACTGAATTTCAATTTAGAATTAAAACTAAAAAGATATGGCATAAGATGGATCAATCCAATTTGGCAATGTAATACACTGTACCAAATTTACATCAATTCGCGGAAAAGATTTAAGGGGTGGTGAACGCCTTCCAACACCCCACTGCATCTATCCCATCCTCCTCTCCGTCCTTATTTTCACGTAGCTGCTCAACTCTTTGCCATCATCCATCGGCACAGTGGAACTCTATGCAAAGATCAACATAGGAATCACATACTAAAGAATAAGAAGCACTTCAAACTAAGATTTTATTCTAAACAAGTATTCAATTGTGGTCAGCTTAGCTACTAAGTTAAAAACATGTAACAACCATCATTTTCAAGGTTCCTTGACATAAAATTTTGTAAAGCAATCAATCCTGCCAATGAGGGAACAACAAGAGCATGTTATTCAAACCTTTATTTCTTCAGCCATTAGCTTATTATTTGAATTCTGGATTCCACGTTTGACAGTGATTTTCACCACTAAACTCTTCTCCAGAGCTTTGAAATAGCCACTGCCAAACCTTGATGGTTCTGGTTCCTCCCTTCGATGAAGTTTAGAAAGCTATAAGCAGGTTCTTGCTGCCAATAAATGAAAGCTGTGATGCGAAAAATGATATACACACTCTCAAGCAATTCCCAGAGCAAAATGGCATGGAAGGTTCCTCGCTAACTTTCGCAAATTTGTCAGCTCTGCGTTGGTAAGGGTCGAACGCATTCCGGTAGGAAGAAGTCTAAATAGTGTTTTATAACTAGGAATTGTTTGAGGCAGCAAGTCAGCATTCACAGGTAAAATACCTGTTCCCACAATCCACAAAACGAGGACCCAACTCATCATGCATTTGATTGAACTCCAGCTCTTCTTCTGTCATGTCCTCAGCATTCTGTGTGTTCAATCTGGATACATTCTCATATTTGAGCAGTTAAATCCTTCCTCTGGTTATCATTCTCAGTAGGGCTCGAGGCATGTGGGATGAATAATGTACCATCTTCCCCTTCCATTGGTGATGAGGTACCATCCAAAGTTTGAGATTTCAGAGGCCTTTTGTGATTACTCCTGCGGTAAACCACCATTACACTTCCAGACCTCCATATTTTTTTTTTGATAACGAAAGTTTTTATTAATTTCAAGAATATTACATCAAGATGATACGAGTCCTTGAAAAATACTTCCGGCCTCTACTTATCCTAAAGCACACAGCCAAACATGAATAAAAAAGAACACGCACAATCTAGTGACTAACAATCCGAAGACTAGACCGCCACCCATGTGCCTTGGAGTAGAAATCCTTGACCACCCGCACCAAGCAACGCGTAGCCTCCACCAAAGTAGTTCGCAAATCCACCTTCTGCAGCACAGCCCATGAACGAAACCAGCGGGTAATAGTAAAAATAACCTGCAAAGGAGAAGAAATGGGTTTCTTTTGAAATATTCTCGTGTCTAGACCTCCATATGATCAATCCTCGTGTCCGCCGCTGATCAATACACACAAGCATCATGTAAGGAATCAATTTTCCTTGAGATAGATAAGGCCATTCCCAGTGGAGGTTTCACGAGGGTTTCATTCCCATTAAATGATGACATATCAGTAATTTGGATGACATTGTATGATAATTATGAAGAGAGAGAGGTAATGAGTTTCATCAGGATGAAACTGGGTGTACACTATTTCCAAAACTGTGAAACCTGTTGAAACTAGCATTGAGGGCTATAGAGTTTCATTTTATCCAATTTCGTCCATTATTGTGCCTTGCAATTAAATAGATCCGCATGAGAGAGGGAGGAGGTGGCGCTCGGGACTCAAGGCGGCTCGGTGGAGGCTAGGGCTGGCCGTCGCTGCCTGGCTGCGCTTGCTGCCAATGATTCTGCGTGAGAAAGGATGATGACGACCACTCCACATGAGACCTTGGTCGCCGGGCCGACACGTCTCGGTCTTGCACCTTGATACCTCGCTGATGTGATAGTGTTCGCCACATAGGGGGAGTGAGGACATAGTGCCCAACAACCTAAATCTAAACAAGTCTTGCAAATTTAAAGTGATAAGCAAGCAATATAATCACTAGAAATGTAAATATACAAAGTAGGCCCCGTTTGGCAACTTGGAACCGCACTGCTTTCTCCTAGAATCAAATAAATCCAACCAAAGCGGAATAGGACTCGGAACGTTTCAAAGCGAATCGCTTGATTTTTACACACCGTGGTCGAATCGGCTAGCAACTGTTCCTCCGATTCGATTCTACCAAACGTTTCTACCAAGAATCCGAACCGCTTCCGTTTCTACTAGAATCTGGAACCGTACCAAACGGGACCTAAAGAGCAAAGATGTGGACAACAAAATGAATACAAGATGTGGGAGAGGGATGAGGGGAGAAGGAAGAAAAAGGGAGGTTCTTTTTCTTGCAAGATGGATGGGCTGGAGAGGATAGCACAAATCTTGGAGCACATCCAAGGGCTGACGAAGAAATGCATGGACATTCATGCACTTGTTTGAACGCCCTGTTCTAAAAGCCGGCTAGATCCTGTTTTGCCGAATACGAGTATTGTTTACGCTTCATGGTGCGGCAATTAGTACAACTATCCTAATGGTGTCCGTCAGAGGGGCAACTCAATGGCAGGGGAAAATTCTCGCGGGGAGCGCTCTCTCATCCTTGATCTCTGATAAGTAAAATTTCTTCGTCTCCATCCCCGCACACGGAGCTTAATTCCCCTGTCCCCGATGGGTTTGCGGGGTCCCAATGGGGACTAATCCCCGAAAATGCTATATAAAAGATCACATGCTATATAAAAGATCACATGCTATATGAATTAATCACTAGAGTAATGGTGCATATGTGATTGAAGTGTGAGTGAATCACTAGAGTAATTCATATTTAGTATATTTATTAATAATGACCTCGTGTATATTACTTTTTCTTTTGATAATGATCATTTAATCCCACCTATTATTGATAACACAGGGATAGGGACGGGGATTAGGGATGGGGAACGGTGGAATGTTCCCGTCCCCGCGATCTCCAACAGGAGCAATATTTTCCCCGATAAAACCCCGCGGAGAGAGATTTTCTTCCGTCCTCATCCCCTAATAGGGGAATTCTCTATGGATAAATAGGGATCGAGGTCCATTACCATCCCTAACCGGCGCTGACGTTTGAGATCTCTGGTGGAGGGATTGGGGCGCGGCGCTGTGAAAACAGCGAGTGAATGCGCAACGAGAGAGATGGAGATTCGATCGGCAGGTGCGTGGGGACGAAGGAGAACAGCTCACGTGCTCCTCCTCCCCGTGCAAACTCCCCACGCCCGGCTCCATCGGTCCTCCCCAACCGATCGCGTGCGGGGCGGCGCGCCCGGCTCCTCCGGTCCTCCTCCCCACGCCCGGCTCCTCCCCAAGCCCGGCGCGGCGCCCTGACTCTTCCCCACCGCCGGCACAGCGCCTCGGCTCCTCCCCACCGCCGGCGCGTTGCCCCGCATCGTATGCACGATACATAGTCTGACATCTCAATTTTAATCCTGGTGCTATTTGTAGCTGATGAGTTTCTTTTTATCTTGCTCTTCCCCCCTTTCTTTCTTTCAGGAGCTTGTAGAATTTGATAGTGAGCCTACGGATTCAAATAAAAGCAAGGAAGCACCAAAGAATGGGATGGTTTTTTTTATAGTGAGCTTGTAGAATTTGATAGTGAGCCTGTAGAGTGAAGCTGAAATGTGACTAGTAGCCTTTTTTTGTCAGCTCACTTATCAGGCAATGCTCCTATAGCAACACATGGTGATCATGACTTACACTTGCTTCTTTTCCATCCAGGGAAATGAGTATGGATATTGCAGGCATTCATCACCCTTTTTACAGCTTTCAAAAGCCCAGAAAAACAAGAATTGTACAAACCGACGCTTGTCGTATTCATTTACTGTCTCAAAGAAGCCAAAGAGAATGAAAGAAATTGTCCTACAATGTACAGGGGAAAAAAAAATTGCGCACGCTTGCTGCTGTTGCCTGGCATGCATATGTCTGCTTTGGCCAAAGTACTATCTGCTTATCATATGAGCAATGCTCTTGATGTTAGTCATGTAATTTTTGGTTTTTTTCTGTAATGTAGTCAGTGAAAACATCTCTCTTCCTATTACCTGCCGTCGCTAACGTTGTTAACACTAGATGGTGGTCTGCAAAAGAGAGCATCCATTGGTTCATCAGGCTTCTCATTCACCACAAATGCAGAAGTTGTACATGAACTTGGTGTATATCTTGTTTGAATGAGTAAAATCTTGAGAGCTATATATATGAAAATTCTGAGAGCTTCTGAAGATGATCCAATGTGAGAGTCTTGACATTTTTTTGTGTACCTCTCATGACTTGCTTCTAGACGGAAGACCCATGCTGAAGCTAAAGTTTTTGATCAATTTCAATTGAAATTGAGGTCAGTATATCCATCAGAAATGAAAATAAGTTCTGAAACCAGCCATACAGGAACTTGTGAAATTCCCACGTACAACTGTTACTAGGCTCATAAACATAACCAGATATTATGAGCTCAAATGTTTAAAGAAACATCTCTGCTACATCCAACAGAACAAACATGGTATGATATTCAAGGTATCTGAGACATGACACTCAGATATAGAACAAAACAATTCCGACGCTTCAAAATTAGGCTAATCCTTCATAGTACCAGAAAGCTAAAGCTTCAATTCAAACCTTCATTTCTTCGCTTTCTTCGGTGACCTGTAACATTGGAAATTGCATATAATTAACCCAATGGAACACAAACGAAAAAAGTATCAAAGAAAAAAATTAAAGATACTCACATCGCTTTGCGATCGGAGCCGAGCCACTCTCCGGAGCGGTGTTCTCTCGGGCCCTATTTGAAGGAAAGCACACATTTAACCATGGGTTCTAACAAAAAAAACATTGTTCTATAAAAAAATAGCAGTATTAAAAAACATCACTGCCTGCTACATTTGAAGCTATAAAACCACTCTGGATAGGAAATGCCATACACAAGGTAGCTTTGGAGCTTGTCATATTCGACACCATCCTACAAATAACATCTGATTCATGGAACATATTGTCTGTTGTCTAGGATCAACAAACAAATGGTTAAGTAACTGCCCCCACTTGTTAGTCAACAACAGAACATCTCTCTGCCATTAAAAAACAGTGTTATTGTCTGAACAAAGCTAGTATACAAATTAAAATAGAAAATTAAGATATTTATTAACCTTAATCATTTTGTTATATTCACTCTCAAAGGGCAATTGCGGTTGTCATGGTAGGTGATCTCTTTGCATGACCTCGCACATACGCTGGCCCTCTTTTTTTTTATTATCCATGTTATCATCTTTCTTCCCATCCTTCTTTACCTTCTGTCTGGCCTTATTCTCTTGCACCTTCCCACATATTTTACCTCATTAGGTGGTTGAATGTTCACTTCATTTGGGATGGAACAACCTACAAACGCTTCAATCTCTTCGGTTCGACTTAGCACATTCTTACAAAGTAATGGAGTTATCTCATCCCCAAATGCAAAAACCTATCTCGAAGAATATGCAAGCCTTCATTTGTCCCTCCAACTTGGTGAATTAATTCTTCCATTTTCGCATGATTTGCGATGATATCTTTTCATTGTTGTTTGTACCATATTCCTTGGTTTTTCTTTCAACAAATTGCCCTCTACATCAAAGGCATCATCCTTAGTTACCAATTTGGTCCACCTCTTTAACACAAATTGGCTTGGAACCTCCTTGAGCAATGGATTTTGCAACACGCGGAAAATATGGCAGCAAGATAAACAAATCACCTAAACTTCAATACTATATGCAGGATAAACAAAGGTAGGCACAGTTCTAAGTATTGTGGATGCAAGTTATAAATATCATTTTTCCTTTTACATTTGAGACACAAACCATATAACAAATAATATCATGGGGGTATTTGCAAAGTTCAAATTTACGACAAGTTCTATTTATGAAAACACGAGGTGCATCATGGAATCACCCTAGATTAACTTAGCTTCATTAACCGAAGCACGACGATTCGAATACCATTGATATCACTGCGAGGTGCTCACTTTACCTACAAGATATCTCATTCTCTAACGTTCTGCACTTGTTCCAATCTCGTGTGCCTTCGTTTGCTCGGAACGTTGCAACGCCCGGAGCGTGAACCGAACATCGGCCGATGTGCCCTAACAAACTTCCTGACGCGTCGGACCTCCACTTCAAAAATCGTTCGCGTCACTTTGTGCCATTGGTTGTTGTGAAAGTAATTCCTCAATCAATTTCAAGATTGGTTCATCGTGCGATGAATTTTGCAATTTCCCGATGCTTGTTCATCACGTTTATCATCACCGTTGTCCGTTGAGGCCGTCACCGGCCGGAGCAAGCCGCGGTCACCCTTGGGCGAGCCCTTGCTCCCTTGACTTCCTCTTGCCATGATGTTGTTGTGCTTCGTGATTGAAGACCATGAAAACAAAGAAGCCCGATCTCGAGCGGCAGTAGAAGTAGTCTCGGTCTGCTATAGCACATGTTTGCACAGCGTGCGGTTTGCGTTCAAAGCCCCGCCAAAGAGGATGCACTGCAAAGCGGCTTGACATCCAAGCGAGGGCAAAAGCCGTGAAAGCCACGTCGGCGGGCGTGCTTCGATCGATTTTTGCCTACCTTCGCGTCCTTCTCCTCGCCTCGCGTTGACCCACCCCGATCAAGCTCCACACCGGCCTTACTCCGCCCCGACCGGTGACAGGACACTGCGGTACACCAACGGCAACTGCTGTAGATCATCTTGTTACTGGTGAAACTATGCAGATATCAACAAGCAGAGAGCAACGGCGAAGGTTAAATATTTCTCTTTATGATGAGTTTAATTTCTCGAGTCACATCTAATATCTAAAATTAGACGCAGAGTGAAATGCTTGCACATGTTTACTTCTTTATTTACTTTATTTTCTCCATTTAATTCGATGCCTTCGTTTGCTGGTTCTAATATGATTTTGAAAATGTGCAGTATGGAATACTACTTGGAGAAAACATACTACAAAACAGCATCTTTGATATCAAATAGTTGCGAAGCTGTTGCTATTCTTGCAGGGCACACTGTTGAGGTCTCAATGCTCAAATAGTGCTTATTTTGTCTATTTTGTCCTCAGGTAGAACAGGACTAGCGATTATTTGTGTTCACTGTGGTGAATTTTGATCTTGTTTGTAAGAGGATTAGAAGTTTAAAAGTAGTTTCTGCTATGAGTAGGGTGTGATGGAGATAAATGATCGCTAGAACAAGTCTAGCGATCATTTGATGAAACTTTGTTGTATTGCTAATGAACAGACTATTCTATTTATCTCTTACTTGTCTGGACGTTTGATAAACTTGTATCATCATCAATAAAACCCATGCTCAATTTTGTTGGTCTCATCATAAATATCATAGGTATATATGGTAGATAAGCATTATTCCTCTATATTTTTCATGTTTGAGTGTAACTGGAGTTTGGTTGTCAAACTCTTACTGTTTCTTGTACTAAAGGACAGTTTTCATATTCTCAAGGCTTGGCTACGTATGATGAAGATTTTGATTTGGTAGGTAACTAATACTCAACATTTTGTCGATACGTACTTAGATTGATGGATATTACATTGATACTGATCATTTGGGCGTTTTGTAAGAAGTCGATCCCGTAAATTGAGCAGCTTTAAAGCCTCTCCACTCATCTGTGGGCACCATTCCCTTTTGTAGTGAGCTGGTTGTACTAGGTTGACTGGAGATGTTGTGAGCTTATTATATCTGTTAGAACTTGGAATTAGAAATCATGTAGTATGTGTGAACAGTGAAGCATCGGCTTCTTGAAGTTGTCTCGTGATGTGTTGTGCTTTTGTGTCTGTTAGATGTCTCCAGTCGTTGATAGTTATTACTTCTGTAGCTAGCCTGCAGTTCATACCTACAAGCGCTTCATGTTGTTGAAGAGTGAACAATGTTTATCTGCAGTTGATAGAAATATGTAGTCTCTGTTAATCTTCAGTTACTTGAAGTTATCTTTTGATGCATTCCTTTTCTTTTCCGAAATATGTGATCTATCTTATTTTGTGTCTCGGAGGTTTTCGCAAGTTTTTTTAGTTCCATGGTGCCTATATTGAAAGAGATCACTTTATTTAGCAAGATACATGCTTTTAAGTTTACATGAAGGTTGCCCTTTTGAGCATTGAATTGGACTACTGGAATTATGCCCATATGGAGGAAATTGATGGTCTTATATGTTTTTATGTATTTGCAACGAACAAGATAAACAAAAGGTTGATTGTCGGGACCCGGATATGCAAATCCAAAACCCTCAGGTATATCTTGCACTAGTCCGAGATCACGCTAGTGCACACAAGTGGAAACATAGATGACATATCATTCCATACATCGAAATAACTAAGAAGAAGCAAATTATTATTGAATAAAGCAAACGACCTTATGGTCAAAGTTCATACACCAATGCCTCTTGGCTTAAGAAACAAGTGAAATCTATTGGTTTAAATAAAAAACTTTAGGCATCGACATGCCTAATGTTAATCGTCTGAGAACCTTCTAGTCCACGTAGTCTTCATAGTATTCCTCCTCATCAAAGTCTTCTACAAATGTCTTCATCAATTTTATGGAATAAGCAATCCCTATAATAAAAGGTGAGTATCAACATACTCCAAGTCTCATAAACTTAATGCAAGTAACTAAATGCATGGCTTAATTAAGGAAGGCATAATATGGTTCATTTAATAAGCAATAACTTGAATTGAAAATACAAGATAGATTGAATGCAGATTAATTAAAACAATAATAAATAGTCTGGTAAATCAATGGTAGACAACATGAACGAATGACGAGGCATCACCCTACATCATTAAACAAGTATCAACCACACAATCAACGAGATAGCTTGAGACAACTAAAACAAGTTGAATTCCGTCACATCCCAACCATTCCACATTTCAAGAAAATACTCTATACCCGTGTGAAATCCTCATGCTTGTCCATGAAACGCGACACGGTATTCAATAGTTTACACTCAGCGATGTTATACAGCTTTACCCACAAGACATGATCATCCCTTAATGCCAAAGCGCTAAGAACACACTTCCTTTGGTGTGTCTAAGAGAGATCACTACAAAGCCTTTACAATGCATGTCTAAACCCAAGATCGCTTAGGTTTCTCGGCCCCTCTTGAGCCATGTGAGTCTACTCATCATCCTGGACCCCACACCAACAATCGGCAATACTCAAGTCTCGACATTGCAAATTAATCACTAGGTCCGCCCCATACTGACTTGTGGTTGCAGGTTAGGCCCATTCAATGGCGACAAAATTAAGTCCTTAAATTATCTCGAGCAAGATCACATCCCAATGTGCCAAACAAGACCCCTTTATGCACGATCAATTGCAGGAAACATTTTGTTCAACCAAAACCAATGGCATCCCTGCCATGGTACAACAAGTTTTAACAAGGTTCAATACCACAATTCAATATCTCATTAAGTCAAGATTAACATTAGCTCACAGTGATATGAATCCCATAGGACAACTAAGCATGGCTAAGCATAGCTACGATAACCCAATCGGTACTATGATTATGTCTAACTAATAATGTCCCAACCTAAGGGTAACAATGGATACATGGCATTCCAATAATCAACGGCATACTCAAATAGGTAAATAGCTACTCCCATAAACTAGCATTGTTACACAAATAGCATGCAATTGTATAAAACAAAATACTTTTGCAAACATGGGTTCAATATGATTAAAGGTCTACGACTTGCCTTCACCTCTTCCTTGCTACCTCAGTCTGATGCTCCTCTCGCTCACCAGTGAGTCGTCTAACTTTGAAACAGCAATCGAGGCAAAATAAATAAAACCAAAAATAAACAAAATTCAAAAATTCATAAAAATGACACCAACAGATAGATCTTGATTTTAGATGAATTTAGAAATTTGAATCGTCAATCGGAGTTCGAACGGAGGATAAATAGCCTTCAAGTTTCTAGGAGAAAATCGGAAAATATTAAAAGTAACACGTGTCGGGCTCGGATTGGTTGATTTTCGATTTTCGGAAATAACGGGAAATACAAAATGAATGCCTGACACGGGGCCCAGAGTCATTGACTTCTCCACGTGAATCTTCGGTGCACCGAGGAGTTTCTGGATGGCGGGCGAGACGGTAGGCTAGTCTACGAGGAACGGACGGGGCACCAAGCGAGCATCCACTCGGCGATGACCGGCCGACATGGTGGCTTGGATTTTGCACGCGATCTTGGACATGGCACGATGTGGCGCCAAGTGGTCCTAGGCGAGATGGCATCTCCTATTCCTTGCGTAAATAAGCACCTCTAATCCAGAGACGAGGTTACGCCGCTTAAACTCTAATAACAGCTACTACATGATAGCAATAATAATTCCATATAAACAGGAGATCGTGACTACAAAAATTAAATAGATATGTGCTTGTCAAATAAAGAGTGTGAAATCTGAAAGCACGACATATTTTGAAGAAAACCGCAAAAGAGGGCAAAAGAGGAGAATCTTCTCAAGATAGGGTTTCAATTTTGCCCTCTTAATACCCACCCATGAGGACTTCAAATTTTCTCACTCAAGTATTGCTTCCAACCACACAATATGAGCTATTTTCTCGGTGTGGCGGAGAAATCTCCTCTAGAGCAACAACAGAGAAGAGTTCAAAAAGCGAGTGGTATATATAACCTAGCGAGGCACATCGAATCGGTTCTTTTCAAAGCGATAGTGATGCACGGCCATCCTTTAGTAATGAGCATTTAGCACATCGAATCGGTTCTTTTCAACAAGCGATAGTGATGTGCATGGTCATCACTATCACTTCTATAAAAGAACCGATAGTGATAATACCATGTATGCTTATCGAGATCGGTTTTCATAAAAGTGATAGTGATGTGTAGGTCATCAAGATCGGTTTTTTCATACAGATGATAGTGATGATCACGCGCACATCACTATCACTTGTATGAAAAGAACCGATAGTGATGACCGTACATCACTATCACTTTTAGTAGAGAACCGATTCGATGTGTCCATCTACATCACAATCACTTATAATCTTAGAACCGATAGTGATTATTACTAACACCCTCCGGGTTACTTATCACAATCGTTTTTTCAAAAACTTAAGAACCGAAACAGATATGTTGATAGTGATGTCTCGCTCAGAGTAGTGCTCGACGGCCGTGATCCTCCCGCGCCCTGATAGGATCGCCACAGATGCCCAAGAATCGTTGTAGATCATCTTGTTACGGTGAAACTATGCGAGATATTGACAAGGAGAGCAACGTGAAGGTTAAATATTTCTCTTTATGATGAGTTTAATTTCTCCAAATACATCTAATATCTAAAATTAGATGCAAAGTGAAATGCTTGCACATGTTTACTTTTTATTTACTTTATTTTCTCCATTTAATTCGATGCCTTCGCTTGTCGGGTTCTAATATGATTTTGAAAATGTGCAAAGATGGAATACTACTTGGAGAAGACATACTACAAAAACAAAGATCTTTGATATCAAATAGTTGTAAGTTGTTACTATTCTTGTAGGGCACACTACTGAGGTCTCAATGCTCAGATAGTGCTTATTTTGTCTATTTTGTCCTCAGGTAGAACAGGTCTAGTGATTATTTGTGTTCACTGTGGTGAATTTTGATCTTGTTTTGTAAGAAGATTAGAAGTTTAAAAGTAGTTTTTGCTACGAATAGGATGTGATGGAGGACTTTGCTATGCCTCTACATTTGATGGAACTTTGTTGTATTGCTAATGAAGAGACTTGGTTCTGTTTATCTCTTACTTGTCTGGACGAAGAGACTTGGTTCTGTTTATCTCTTACTTGTCTGGACATTTGATAAACTTGTATCACCATCAATAAAACCCATGCTCAATTTTGGTTGGTCTCATCATAAATATCATATGCATATCTGGTAGATAAGCATTATTCCTCTATATTTTTCATGTTTGAGTGTAATCGAGTTTGGTTGTCGACTCTTCATCGCTTTCTTGTACTAAAAGGCGCTTATATTCTCAAGGCTTGGCTACATATGATGAAGATTTTGATTTGGGAGGTAACTAATACTCAACATTTTCTCGATACATACTTAGATTGATGGATATTACATTGATACAGTCATTTGGGTAGGTTTCAAAAGAAGCTGATCCTGTAAATTGAGCAGTTCTAAAGCCTCTCCACTCATCTGGTGGGCACCATTCCCTTTTGTAGTGAGCTGGCTGTACTTGGTTGACTGGAGATGTTGTGAGCTTATTATATCTGTTAGAACTTGGAATTAGAAATCATGTAGTATGTGTGAACAGTGAAGCATCGGCTTCTTGAAGTTGTCTCTTAATGTGTTATGCTTTTGTGTCTGTTAGATGTCTCCAGTCGTTGATAGTTATTACTTTTGTAGTTACCTTGCAGTTCATACCTACAAGCGCTTCATGTTGTTGAAGAGTGAACAATGTTTATCTGCAGTTGATAGAAATATGTAGTCTCTGTTAATCTTCGGTTACTTGAAGTTATCTTTTGATGCATTCCTTTTCTTTTCCGAAGTATGTGATATGTCTTATTTTGTGTCTCGGAGGTTTTCGCAAGTTCTTTTAGTTCCATGGTGCCTATATTGAAAGTGATCACTTTATTTAGCAAGATACATGCTTTTTAGTTTAGATGAAGGTTGCCCTTTTGAGCATTGAATTGGACTACTCGAATTATGCCCATAAGGAGGAAATTGATGGTCTTGTATGTTTTTATGTATTTGCAGCGGACAAGATAAACAAAATGTTGATGAAAAAAATGAACAAAATGTATGTAATATTGTCAAAAATAAAATATAACTAATGCTCAGTTATTCATCACTTAATATTTTCTCAAATATAAATCCAAAAGATTAATATTTAAGTTAAATCAATATACAAACAAGCCTTAAGAACTCTCAAGGTTATTTCAGTCATTTATATACCAGCTACAGATGCAGTAGCCAACTTACAGCCAGTTTCCAAACGGCCTCTCAAGAAAAGCTAAAGGCACCAGTTACAGCTACTTTATATATAGCCCAGAAAGCCAAAATTAGCTTTACACCAGTAGTAGCCCCCCACACAGGCAATAGTATCCCGATGTTATCAGTAGCAAGCCGAGAGAGGAAGATAAGGAAAAAAAAAGAAAATTTAAAATTTATTTTAGAAATTTAAGATACTGATTGTGATATTATACATTAATTTGATTTTTATTTTTCTAATGAACAATAATTTTAAAAATTCAAAAATCCTTTCTTTATTGCTTTATGTGATTTAAACTTCCAAAATTTGGTTCTCCCTCATACGGACTCCAATTGAGGCAATTCAAATTTTTTATTTTTTTTAAATCATGATCTTTATTTTGGTGATTTGTATTTGATTTTTTTACATTTTTTCTATCTCTTTTATGTATTTATTTTGGTGTTTGTTCTTCATTGTGCGTAGACGTTGATTCATAGGGAGCGAACGGAGAATTTGAAGATCAAGACTCAGCAGTAGATTAGCAAGTCAATTCGTAATCTTTGATCATGTTGAACCTATGTTTGCAAAGTAATTTGTTTTATACAATTTCATGCTATTTTTTGTACAATGATTAATTGCTGGGAATAGCTATATACCTAGTTGTCATTATGTAACCTTGATTACTGGAATACCATTTATCTATTGTTAACCCTAGGTTGGGATATTCTTAGTCATACATGATCATATTACCAACATTAGGTTATCGTAGCTACGCTTAGACAGCATAAATATACGATAGGATTCATATCACATGTTAAAAAATGTTAATCTTGACTTAATGGGTTTTTGAATTGTGGTCGATAGACAAAGTTGTAAAATTTGTTATATCATGGCAGGGTGTGCCATTGGCCTTATTTAAGAAGAATGTTTTCCCTCAGACAAGTGATCGTGCAGTAAAGCGGATGTTGTTAGCACATTTGAGATGTGGATGTCTTGCCTGAGACAACTTAAAGACTTAATCTTGTGCACCATTGAACAGGACCTAATCGTACAAAAACATGTCTGGTGTGGGACAGTCCTAACTGATTAATTTGCAATATCTAGATTTGAGTACTACTAGTTGGTGGTGTGGGTTCTGATATAGGTTGATTTACATGGCTCAAAAGGGGGTCCCGAGGGGCAAAACCTTAGCGGGCAGTACTGAGTTTAGACAGGGCATTATAAAGGATTTGTCATGATTTCTCTGTCAACACACCAAAAGAAGTGTTAATAGCTTGGCAAAAAAAAGATAATCATGTCTTATAGGTAAAGTAGTACAATCTCTACAGAGTGTAAAACTATTCAAATAGTCGTGTCTGCGGTTATAGATATGCCTGGGAATTTCACATGAGGTATAGAGTGTTTCATAAAATGTTGTAATGTGGAATTATTGGGATATGAACAGAGAGTTCACTATTGTTTTGTTGTCTAAAGTTAACACTGTTGAATTTAGTGGTTTGATAATTGCTTTAGATGGTGTTGGGTGATGCCTCACCATTCTGTTCTTGTTGTCTACCATTGATTTACTAGTTATTTATTATTTCTTCATAAATATACTTTCAATCTATTAACTATATTTCAATTGAACTTATTGCTTTCTACAAAAGAACCATATGACTATTCTTTGTTAAGGCTTGCATGAATATATTGAATCATTTTCATATGGCTTGCAAGAGAGTTTTTGGATGTGTTTTCGAATGAGTTGCCTGGGATGCCACTAGACCGGGATATAGAATTCTTGATAGATCTTGTTCTTGGAACACTATCCATATCCAAGAGACCTTATATGATGCCTGCTAATGAGTTAGCTGAGGTAGAGAGACAGATTAAAGAGCTGCAGGATCAAGGTTTCGTGCGACCAAGTTTTACGCCATATGGAGCGCTAATTCTCCTCGTTGAAAAGAAGGATGGTACTCAGAGTATGTGTGTAGATTATTGTTCTCTCAATGAGGTCACCATCAAGAATAAGTACCCTTTGTCAAAGATCGACGATATGTTTGACCAACTTCAAGGAGCCGGAATGTTCTTAAAGATTGACTTAAGATCAGGGTATCACCAGTTGAAGATTCGTCAAGAGGATATCCCAAATATAGCTTATGTGACTCGGTACGGACAATATGAGTATACCGTGATGTCCTTTGGATTGAACAATACCCTTGTCTACTTCATGACTCTGATGAATAAAGTATTCACGGAATATCTAAATAAGTTTGTTGTTGTCTTCATTGATGACATTCTGGTCTACTCCAAAAGAGAGGAAGAATACGAGGATCACTTACACCAAGTTTTGACGAAGCTAAGGGAAAACCTGTTCTATGCCAAGTTCAGTAAATGTGAATTCTGTATGAAAGAAATTTCTTTCCTAGGACATGTCATATCGGCAGAAGGAGTTGCTATTGACCCTGATAAGGTAAAAGATGTGCTTAGTTGGGAGTCACCCAAAACGGTACCCTAAGTCCGAAGTTTTCTTGGAATGGTAAGATATTATCGCCATTTCATAGAAGGATTTTCCAGAAAAGCTAGTCCGCTCAATCAGCTCTTGAAAAAGGAAAAGAAATTTGTTTGGACACTAAAGTGTGAGTAGAGTTTCCAAGAGCTGAAAAAGTATTTGACAACTGCCCTAGTGCTTATATTACCGGATATCAGAAAGAATTTTGAGATATTCTATAATACATCCCAACAAGGATTTGGTTGTGTCCTAATGCAAGACAAGAAAGTTGTAGCATATGCTTCGCGACAACTAAGGTCACATGAAGTTAACTATCCTATCCATGATTTGGAGTTGCCAGCCATAGTGCATACTTTAAAAAGTTGGCATCATTACCTTATCGGTAATCGTTGTGAGGTTTACACTGATCACAAGAGTTTGAAGTAAATTTTTACCTAAGCTGATCTCAATATGAGATAAAGAAGATAGTTGGAGTTGATCAATGACTATAACATTGGAATTCATTATCATCCAAGTAAAGCCAATGTCGTAACTGATGTTTTGAGTAGAAAGAGCTACTGTAATACCCTGATAATTAAGAAAAGTCAGCTAACACTTTATGAGGAATTCCAAAAGCTTAATCTAGAAGTGGTTCAAGAAGGTTACTTAGCTGCTTTAGAAGTACGCCCTACATTAGTCGAGAAGCACAGATTGAGGATACCGATATCGAGGAGATTAAGGGCAATATGAAGAAAGGAAAAGCCCCAAGTTTCACTGAGGATGAACAAGGTTCCATTTGGTATGAGAATCATATCTATGTACCAGATCAGAAAGAGCTCAAGGAGTATCATTACCTTACTCAAAGAAGCACATGAGAATTCATACTCCATTCATTCTAAAAGTACCAAGATGTATCATGATCTTTAGGGAAGGTATTGGTGGCCTAGCATAAAGCATGAGATTGCAGAGTATGTTAATTCGAGATAGGTTGAAGATAACTCAAAATAGACAAAAGAGTTATGAAAATAATCGTCACTGAGATTTGATTTTTGAGCCCAATGATTTTGTTTATCCTAGAGTCACCCCTCTCAAAGGAGTTCAGAGATTCCAAGTAAAAGGAAAACATACCCCTAGATATGTTGGACCATTTGAAGTCTTGGAATGAAGAGGAGAGGTTGTTTACAAGCTTGAGTTGCCTCGGTCCTTTGTCAAAATTCATAATGTGTTTCATATGTCGCAGTTGAAGAAGTGTCTATGAGTGCCAGAAGAACACATGCCTTTGGAAGTTATTGATTTGCAAGAGGATCTCACCTTCAAGAAGCAATCGGTGAAAATTTTGGATGTGGCAAAACATATTATGAGGAGCAAGACCATTCATTTTTGCAAAGTCCTATGGAGTCACCATTTAGGAAAGTAAGCTACTTGGGAGCGAGAAGAGGATCTAAAATCCGAGTTTCCCTACCTATTCTCTAGTTAGTTTGAACCTTGAGGTCGAGATTCTATTTAAGGGGAGAGGTTTGTAACATCTCAAAATTTGTAAAATAATATTTTATTACTTATTTATAATTTTTTTGAAATTTTTGATGAGTTTTCGGATTTTATAAAACTATTTTTCTATTTTCAATTTTTAAAAAAGATTTACTGTAGAAAAATTATAACTCAAATATTCTGAAATTTTTATAGTAAATTGGAAATATTCTATTTGAGAAATTTTCCAGAATTTTGGAACCTAATTTGCTGTTGTTTCAAAGCCTTTTTATTTTTAGCATTAATTAAATTCGAAAATAATTAATAAAGGAGGGTTCACATATCATATGTTGTCTTCAACCTCCAGCAAGCAGTTAGCCAAACCGTGTCTATCTCTTCTTCTATGGCTAAGATTTTGGACTTTCAATCCAACACGCCGACGCGAGCGGTGGAGGTTGACGAGAGAGTCGACGGCGAGGCTGCGGCTTCAACGCGCCGGACTTGGGGAAGACGGCACGGAAAGCGGCGATGGAGCAACGGTCGGATGAAAGAGTTAGTGATTCGGGTAGAGGTTGTGAAGTGAACTCAACGGACCAAAAGATGCGCGAGGCTCACCGGAGAGGAAAGAAGAAGCGGCGGAATGGCTCGGCACGGTCACGCACTTGCCGGGCGAGGTCGCACGCGGCCACAGGGCGGCGTCTCCGTCGGCAGACTTGAGGAAAAGTTGCGGCGCAAGGTGGGAAGCAAGACCTTGAAGCAGAGAAGGCTTAAATAGCCTAGGGTTGCGTGTAGAGGCGGGATCACGAGGTTGGTCGGCGATTGGCACGCACAGGCGGCGGTTATTTGGGGACGACGTGGACACACCTGAGCCGTAGATCGGAATCGGACGGGTGAGTTCGTTGGAAACTAGGGTTAGGGTTTTGATCCGGTTGGCTGCGCTGAATCCGGCCGTTGATTCGGCGATTAACGGTGGAAGGATTAGGGTTTGGTTGAATCGGCCGTGCAGATGCGTTGGGTAAGGCGAACGATGTTTTCGACCCATAACAGATTAAAGGATTTAGGAAATTCAAGAAAAATGCCAGAAAATCCGAATTAACTCCAAAAATCCAAATAAATAGCAAACAACTTCGGAAAAATTCCCAAAAATACAGAAAAATCAAATGAAACACAAGGAACCTAATAAAAACTGGAAACTTTTGACTTGATGCTTAGATTAATCTAATTAAATCTTTTCATTATTTAGAAAATTCAAATTAAGCTATAATTAATTCAAGAAAATGCAAATGGTTCACTTTTGAATTTAAACATACCAAAACTCAAATTTTGGGATGTTACATTGATGAAGAAAAATGAACAAAATGTATGTAATATTGTCAAAAAATAAAACATAACTAATATTCAGGTATTCATCACTTAATATTTTCTCAAATATAAATCCAAAATATTAATATTTAAGTTAAATCAATGTACAAACAAGTCTTAAGAACTATCAAGGTTATTTTGGTCATTTAAACACCAGCTACAACTGTTGTAGCCAACTTACAGCCAGTTTATTAAATGGCCTCTCAAGGAAAGCTAAAGGCACCAGTTACAGCTACTTTATAGCCCAGAAAGCCAAAATTAGCTTTATAGCCCAGCCGTAGCCCCCTAAACAGGGCAATAGTATCCCGATGTTGCTGTAGCAAGCCAGGAGAGAGAAGATAAGTGAAAAAAAAATAAGAAAATTTAAAATTTATTTTAGAAATTTAAGATACAGATTGCTGATATTATACATTAATTTGATTTTTATTTTTTTGATGAAAAATAATTTTAAAAATTCAAAAATCCTTTCTTTATTGCTTTATGTGATTTAAACTTCCAAAATTTGGTTCTCCCTCATATGGACTCCAATTGAGGCGATTCAAATTTTTAATTTTTAAAAAAATCATGATCTTTATTTTGGTGATTTTTATTTGATTTTTTATATTTTTTTCTATCTCTTTTATGTATTTATTTTGGTGTTTGTTCTTTGTTGTGCGTAGACGTTGATTCCTAGGGAGTGAATGGAAAATTTGAAGATCAAGACTTAGCAGTAGACCAGCAATGCAATTTGTAATCTTTGATCATGTTGAACCTATGTGTGCAATGTAATTTGTTTTATACAATTTCATGCTATTTTCTGTACAATGATTAATTGCCGGGAATAGTTATATACGCAGTTGTCATTATGTAACCTTGATTATTGGAATACCATGTATCCATTGTTAACCCTAGGTTGGGATATTCTTAGTTGGACATGATTATATTACCAATATTGGGTTATCGTAGCTATGCTTAGACATGCTTAGATATACGATGGGATTCATATCACATGTTGAAAAATGTTAATCTTGACTTAATGAGATTTTGAATTGTGGCTAGTAGCTATAGTTGTAAAATTTGTTGTATCGTGGCAGGGTGTGTCATTGGTCTTAGTTAAACTA
The DNA here is from genome assembly GCA_036346375.1 of Guadua angustifolia. Classification (NCBI taxonomy): domain Eukaryota; kingdom Viridiplantae; phylum Streptophyta; class Magnoliopsida; order Poales; family Poaceae; genus Guadua; species Guadua angustifolia. The sequence goes on along the minus strand of CM070522.1, from coordinate 32,639,445 downwards.
TAACATTCCGTTTTGAGCCCTTTTAGAATTTTGGTGAATTTAAAAGTTTTCTTTTAGTGCTAGCAAATCATTTTAATCAAAAGTATAAGTTTAAATGAGTTGGAAATAATTTATTCGAGTTTCAAAAGTTTAAAAGTATTTTTGAGAATTTTTAGGTATTTTTCTAATTTATTTGCTATTTATTTTGGCTTTTCCTAATTTTTTGGAATTTTCTCAAAAGAAAAAACTTTTTCTTTTCGTTTTCCCGAGCGGGCCGACTTCTTGCCCAGCCCATTTTCCCTTGGCCCAGCCTAATCCTTCTCTCCTGCGCATCCCGCTTCTCTATCCTCGTTACCTAGCTCGACTTCCCTCTCCTGGCCCAACTCGTATGGTCGATCCCACACATGCGCCCGACGACCGTGGGGCCGCTCGTCGATCTCGGCGTCGTCTCCATCATCGCTAAACCTCCGCACCCCGGCTGCTTGGTTGTTGGCACCGCCTCCGCTATGGATCACCGTCGAACCTCCCGCGCCCACCGTTGCTTTTTCTAGGCTGTTGGCACCGGTTCCACTCCGAATTTTGTGGCCGTTCGTGCCTATAAAGCCCACTGCCTTTTTCCCCTCTTCCCTTCCGCCATTTCTTGCTCGGAGTCAGCCGTCAAACCGCAGCCCTAGCTGCCGGTGTCCGCCGCCACACCCGTGAGCTTCTCGCTGTTTTCTTCTTCGCCAATGAGCCTCCGGTGTTTCTTTTGGTCTCATTGGGTTCACTGCACTGCCCTCTTCCGTTTGCCCCAGATCCCGCCCCTGATCTGTCACGTTTTGCCCCTCAGCCACATCTTCTTCTTTGGCTCGCATGCCCTGCTGCCGCCTTGCCCATGCCGCTGCCGTCGACCGACACCGTGTCAACGCCACACGTCACCATGCGTCGCCCTCGTCTATGCCACCTCAGCATCGCGTCGCTTTGCGTTCCGCTCGATCAGCACTGCCTCGTTTCCCGTGCCTACACCATGTCACCTACCGCGTGGCAGCCACGTCAGCTGCCACGTTAGCCCTAGTCTGTCGTGTGGCATCCACGTCATCGTGGTCTGCCACGTCACCCAAAATCCCTTTAGTGCTCGCGGTCTACCATGAGCCAAGCCACTGACATGTGGATCCCACGTGCCAGTCGGTATTTCTTTTTCTTTTCTCTATTTTCCAGAAAATTCAAAATTTCAGCCAACCATGTCTTGCCACATGTCATTCTTTCTCGTTTTCTCTGATTTTTATCCGAGTAACTTCCTAGAGTCCGTTCTCCTTTGTTCGAGCTTCAATTCTAGTTATTCAAATTTCTAAATTCATGATCTATCTTCCAGTACCATTATTTTCATTTTTTGAATTTGTTTTATTTATTTATTCTTGTTTCACGTGTAGACAACGTAGTCAAAGCTCGGTCGAATCAACATGTAGAAGTAGAACCAGCGGTGGCAACGAGCCAACGAAGGCAAATCTTCCTTGAACATGTTGATCCTAAATTTTATAAAATGCTTATGTTGTTTTAAATTATGCATGGTACTTTTATGCAATGTACTTCAAACATGGTTTTAAGGTTTAGTTAAATTCCATATTTGTTAAACCCTCATTGGTATTGATCATGTCGAACCTTTGACACCTTAGATGATACTAGCTATTTTATCTGGTGATAACCAATAGTGTAGCATGAGATGGTAGAATTGCTTAGTCCAGTTTAAACGTTTCGGTATTATACCATTATGGGAACCACTTCAAACATTGTTTAAACTTATATATTGGTGTGTGGCGGCAATTGGTATTGCTGTTGTTATTTAAACGAAATATAGTAGAAATGGTTTAGACCAGGGTGGATAGATGTTTGGTGGGTGTTGGATGCATGAGACCTTGCAAAGTGAATGTTCCACCCTAGTCAATTAAGGACCAACGTATGTGTTACCATAGATCGAGCATTACTGTACAACTACAAATCTATATGGGTACGACCTGACTAATTAATGTGCACCTTGTTGTTGTCTTCGCTAGTTGGTGGAATGTGGGTGTTGGATGGAGACAGTTTTTCCCACATGGCGCAAGAGGGGGCTTTTGCTTGGGTGGATAAAACCCTTCAGCGATGAAACCTTAGCAAGCGAGGTTAATAGTTGGATTGTACATTGTAACGGCCTTATCATGATCTCTCTATCGACACACCAAAGGAAATGTGTTAATTACACGGCAACAAGAGTCGATCATGTCTTGTGGGTAAAGCTGTACACACTCTGCATAGTTAAAATTACTTAGGTAGCCATGCCCACGGTTAAAGGCAAGCGAGGTACGCTTGCACATTGTAGATCTTATGGTTTTGTTTTAAATGAAAATAGTGGTTTGGGAATCTGTGAATGGATGGAACTCTAGGATTATGGTTTGGCGGTTGGAGCCAATCAGGTAGTTAGAACCTGTTTAGTTGTTATATCAAATTCAATTATTATTCAATTACATTTTGGTCAAGTGATGCTTTATGAAATTACTATTGGTATTTAAAGTTAAACATTGCTTTATGCTAAAAGAGCCATATTATGCCTTCAATTGTTTAGCCATGCATATAGTTATCATGCATTATATTTTCAAAACTTGCGAGTACATTTTGTGCTCACCCTTGCAACATCCCAACTTTCCATAGAGGAGTTCAGAGAAGTGAAGGTGACTATGAGTTCTATGTTTGTGGTTATGATGAAGGCGATCCGGATTATTAGGACGTGTACCTCAATCAATTGTCGGTGGGCAAATGGATGGGCTTATCCTGCTCTGTTATTTCGTATCCACTGTTTCTTTATTGAACTCAAGCCATGAGGCTATTTATTTGTAATAATTAGCCATAAGGCTAATACCTTTTTGCTTAATTAATATTATTTGATTCGTGATATGATTGTATTATCATCACTATTTTCACTGTGTGTGTTAGCTTTTCGGACTAGCACAGTTGTACATAGAGGGTTCGGATTTTGGAAATCTAGTCCTCACATAAATAAGAATGTTTTCCCTCGGGTAAGTGATCGTGCAGTAAAAGGGTACTGTTAGCACATTTGGGATGTGGATATCTTGCCTGAGACAACTTAAGGACTCAATCTTGTGCACCATAGAACTGGGTCTAACCATACAAAAATATGTTTGGTGGGACAGTTCTAGCTGATTAATTTGCAATGTCTAGATTTGAGTACTACCGTAGGTGGTGTAGGTTCCGGGATAGACGGGTTGATTCACATGGCTCAAGAGGGGGCCCTAAGAGTTGAAACCTTAGCGGAAAGACTGAGTTTAGATAGGGCATTGTAGAGGCTTTGTCATGATTTCTCTACCAACACACCAAAAGAAGTATGTTAATAGCTTAGCAATAAGAGATGATCATGTCTTGTGGGTAAAGCAATACAACCTTTGTAGAGTGTAAAATTATTAGAATAGCTGTGTCCATGGACATGGATATGCTCGGGAATTTCAAATAAGGTATAGAGTGTTTCACAAAATGTTGGAATGTGGAATTGTTGGGATGAATGGGGAGTTCACTATTGTTTTGTTGTCTAAAGTTAACACCGTTAAAATTAGTAGTTTGATAATTGCTTTAGATGGTGTTGGGTGATGCATCACGATTCTATTCATATTGTCTACCATTGATTTACCAGTTATTTATTATTTCTTCATAAATATGCTTTTAATCTAGTTACTGTATTTCAATTCAACTTGTTGCTTTCTAAAAAGAACCATATGACTATTCTTTGTTAAGCCTTGTATGAATATATTGCATTATTTCCATATGGCTTGTTGAGTACCTTTTGTACTCACGACTATACGCCTTTGTTGATCAGTTGCTGAGAAAGGGCCAGGAAATATTGAATCCTATAAGGAGGAATACTACGAAGATTACGTGGATTAGAAAGGCGTTCCCTAGACGATTGCATGTGGCATATCGAATGACCTGAGTTATTTTATTTTCGTTGCAATAGTTTATCTATTTCTTAAGCCCTTAAGGTTTAATGGTGTAAACTTTGACCATAAGGCCTATTGCTTTATTTAATAATAATTTGCTTCTTTCTTAGTTAATTCGTTGTATGGAATGATATTGTATCAATGTCACCACCGTATGCACTAGCGTGATTCTGAACTTGTGTAGCATACATGAGTTTCGGATTCATAAATCTGGGTCCCGACAGAGTTCCCAGCTTTTTTCAATTGAAATCCATGTATATTGAAGTAATCGCTAATATGGAGAAGAGAGAGCATACCTGTCTCTTCGTAAAAAGATGGCCATATATACAGTATGAAATACTATTATATGAGTTATTATCTACAATAACACCTTTTCATGCCATAATTAAAAGATCGTAGGATCTCGTAGTTGTTCAACTATAAGATGACATCCATTGTAGCAGTTGTCTTTAATTTTGTCTTTAGATAACATAGATGGGTATATAGACAATAATGGTCTCTACTATGTAGATGCCCTTAGAAATGTTTGACATTTCATAAATAGGGAGTTGTAAACTTCTTTTCTGAAAATTGAAGGGATGAATTGAGTTCAAGCCTCAGATATAGCATGCAATGCAAAACAACATCTGTAAGACTGAATGCCTTCAAGCCTCAGATATAGCATGCAATGCAAAACAAGTGGACTACGAAATAAAACATCTGTAAGACTGAATGCCTTCAAGCCTCAGATATAGCATGCAATGCAAAACAAGTCGACTACGAAATAAAATATTTTACAAGTTCTGCGTAAATCCCCTAAAAATGCCAAATGATAACAATGATTACGATTATGGGGCAGCGTTCACTGAGTTTGTTTTGTTTCCTTGGGTGTCTTCGATGAACTAAAGGAAAGATAGAATTAGCTTTCCTGGATCAATTACTAACAAGTACCTGAGACTTGTGGACGAAAATGGTTTTCTGCAGTATTCTAGCAAAAATTGGTAGAAGGATTAGAGTAGATTTGACATCTCTTCAAAATTAACTAAGTTGTCTCAGCTATGCTTAAGAAGTGCTAAAACAACATAATCGGATTATTCCATAGTAATTCTCCGCTGTGTATTTAAGATTAAGACATGTTGAAACAAAGAAAGTCAATTAACTGATAGCATGTCCCTTGAAAAAGAGGTTGGCAGAGGAAACTTGGCTTCATTACATTTAATTAAAATACTGAAATATCCAACATATGGTTGAATAATTCCAACAATCTAACAGTCGCACAAAATGGGTCCTACATAGCGCACGCCATCAAATTTCCAGGAATTCCACACCACATGTGTCCATAGCTAGAGTAAAAAGGAAAACAAATTGGCAACTTGTACTAAACAGGAGACAAATCATCTTACAATTTTATATCAAGAAGAGCACACTAAAAGATGTGCTGTGAGTATACGCATCATGGGGACCAAACAACTCTTCCAGTCTTCCTCGATAATCAACATAATGCAGCATGTCAAAGTGCCATATTGTCAACATCTTCCGCGGTTGCTGACAGACCAAAAACTCATTTTCACATCATTTTTCTTCCTACGACAACAATCATAGAGAATTCCTGAAATGTTACTAAAACTTCAGGCTAGACCAAGCAAAATATGGAATTTGACACATTATGGAGCATTTTCTTCAGCTGTGCATAATCATTAGCATTCAAAAGGGAACTAAGAAAGCTAACTATTTCTTTCTTAACTAGCAACTCACCTTTTACGGTTTTTTCAAAAATCGAGCTCAGCCAATACAAAATTAAGCTAAAACCAGCAACACCAAACCAAATTGCTCTCCTAACAGGCCCTAATCCTCAAACAACAGCAATAAATCAATTTTCTCCCTTCTTTGAAACTTGGAGCGAATGTGGGTCGGTGGAAGGAGGGAAGTGCAAGGAACTAACCGAGGACGCGACGACGAGGTGGGGGACGGCGCGGGCCCTGGCCGCCCTCCCGCTTCCCTCCGTGCTCAACCCAATGTTCATGCGGGGCCTCAAGGAGGCGGCAAGGGAGAGGAACGGGGGGCCTAGGCCAGGGCTGGGGCTCCTCCACTTCGACTGCTAGCTCCATCCGCACAACACGTGACACCGCAGCGACCAATCGGTTCGCTCCACGTACCCTATCTTGGAGAGTCCGTACACACGGAATCCCCATTTCCTTCCCTTGCGCGTATCTCCGACGACGAGAGAAGCCGCCACCGACGCGCTCGCCGTCCCTGGCTGACATTCCCTAATCCCCACCTACGCTATCTCTCATTGACACGCCGGACCCACGAGCATTTTCGCCCCAGCTGTCAGTGATGCATTTCAATCGAAGGGTGAAAACGGATCGGATATGAACGAATTTCACTTATTTCGTATCTTGTTTCAAATTTTTTCTTGGATATAGAATCGGATACGGATAAGTGCCGGATTCGAATACGAATACGGATTACTTCGGTCGTGAATACGGAGCGAATATAGATCATTCCGGATACGATTAGTCTCGGTCACGAATAGTTAGTCGGATAATGCGTGAAAGCAAAAACCATATATATCATGCATATTAGGATCGATCAACCATACACAAAACTTTACTAGAACCTTCAAGACATATAAGTGTTTCAAATTCAATAATAAATGTCTTCCCTACATAAGAATAATATACAGCTAAGTATAATTTCAATCAACATATAAACTTATATGATGTATAATGTTTATGTTTATCGGATCTGTTATCGGATATCTATTTCACTAATTTACATTGATATTTTTCGGATATCTCGGATATGCGGGTACGGATCGGATATTTCTTTTCTCATATTTTAACCTATATTTTTTTTCAGATAGGCGGATTCGAATCCGGATCGAATCCGGATATAACGGATATCATTTTTTTCAAATTTGAATTAGGTTTTAAACGAATTCGAATTTGGATCGGCGGAAAATTATCCGCTCCCTTGCACCCTTACTTCAATCTACGCGGACCTAGGCCCCTAGCGTCCACTTTGCCTTTTATCCGGGGCCCGCGTGACAGCGATCGCACGAGGGCCAGTGATATTACACCACGTACGCACGTCCCCGGGCCCGCTCGCCAGACACCCCACCAAGACAGCCGCGTGAGAGAGAGAGAGAGAGAGAGACGAAACACCACCACCTCTCCTCTCTCTTACCCTCCCCTATTCTTTTCTTCCCCGCTCCTCTCCCGTCGCCGGCGGCGTCTCCGGCGATCCACCACCGCCGCCGCATCCCCTCCCCGTCTCCCGGATCAGGAGCCCGAACCTCATATCCCGTTGTCCTACCCAGATCCACCTCGCCTCTCCGGGCTCCCACACGTCCGCGCCGATCACCAACAGGTGGAAGTGCCGTGACCGGGTGCTCGCGCCTAAGATCCCGCGGATCCGCCTCAGATCCAGCGATCCGCCTGCCGACGCAGTCGCCATGGACGACTTCCAGGGCCTCCTGACCCGCGACTTCGGCCTCCGGCCGCAGGGGAAGGCCGCGCCCATGTCGGCCGCCCGCACCGCCGCGCCCTCCGGATCCGTCTGGACCAATCCCAGACCCGCCTCCGCATCGGCCGCCCCCTCCGCCCCATCGTACGACGACCTCTTCGGGCCCGCGGCATCTGCCCCACTACCCAAGACGACGCCTTCGCCCTCCCTCGACTCCATCTTCGACTCCTTCAAGGAACCCACTGCCCCTGCTCCGCCGCCGAATCCGAAGCACTCGTCTGTGCCGGTGTTCGACAAGCCGGTCTACGACGATGACATCTTTGACGGGGTCCCCGGGGTGAAGAGCACCTCGGCGCGGTTCGACGATGTGTTTGGGGGGAACCACGCGCCACCCCCTGCGTACGATGACCTGCTCGGGGGGTTCGGGAGAAAAGCGGAGGCAAGGGATGCCCCGGAGAAGAAGACGAAGCCGGAGCCAGCAGCGGCATCAGGGTTTGATGATTTGTTCTCGGGCTTTGGTGGGAGCAACCCGCCGCAGCAAAGGTGAGCACTTTTTGTGCAATTCGATGTGCATGGGATTATTAGACGTTAGATTGTCTATATGGGCAGTCTAAGATTGCATGCTAGGTATGATTTTGGTAGTTTCGATCAGCTGAAATGAACTGTTGGTACTCAGTAATGACTGGATCATGTGAAAGTTTGCTGAGTTGGACCAATTATGATGTCTCATATCTATTGGCTGTTGCATTGAGTAGATTTTTAGCTTGTTAATGTGTGCTAGGCTTGATTTCGTAATGCATACCAGGTGAGATATTAACGCATTTATGGTGTATTTAGAGCTATTCACTGGGAGGATTATCTCCAAATTTGTCTGACCTGTTTCCGCGGTTATGATCTGGATTGAATATTGATCACATCGTGTAGTCTTCTAACTTATTGGAGTATGTTAGGCTTGACTTTATGGTGATTTAGATTACTTATAGTAGAAATGTCTAGGAATATGTCTAGCATATTTAGAAGGTATCTTCTCAGCCAAACTTTATTATTTGGCTCATTGCTTGGGCCTCTATATGCGTTATGTAGATAATGTACCATATGTTCGGTTTAATGTAGGTAATTTAGATTGATCGTAGACTTATACATGTGCTAGGAGCCTAGGCCACACAAGTTTGTTTGAATTGGGCAAAGTTTTTGGTATATTATTCATTGTTTGTACTGTAGTGTATGTTAGGCTTGCTTATAGGGAGGTAGATGTGTCCAATTGCTTTTGGAGGTACAGAGCAGCAGCTTATAATAGGTTTGCTGAATTCTAGTGGATTGAGCAACTGTAATTAATGCTGGCAGAATTTTATCTAATTTGCATTGTGTTGGGCTTGGTTTACCAACCGAGATGGATTATTAGAAAATTTATAAACTTGGATGGATTAAAAGCTGAACTGTTGAGTATAATAATTTTGTAAGGCCTCCCTAGTAGTAGATGTTAAGTTTTATCTGTAAGTTTATATAATGTGGCACTCACTAGCAGCTCTTGCACTTTGTTATTCAGATAGATGCCAATTTTTGTTTGTGAATTTAGATGCATTGAAGTACAAATTTCTGGCCTTATACTATATTTTGGTTTGAGAACCTTTTCACTTTTGAGTTTCCCGACAATCTTAGGACCTATGATTTGATTCAATGGACTATTTAGATTGTTTACAAGTGGAAAACCAATTAATTTATTAACTACTTGTGTTTACATGAATGACTGGCCTTTGGTGCTAAACTTACAAACGTGTTCTCTGTGTAACTTCCCTCACTTTTTAATATCAGGGAGACTGTTGATGCTAAAGAAAAGAAGGTATCCATGTCAACATCTAAGCCTGCTAGCATGGCAAGTGACCCTTTTGTCGTTCTTGAAACAATTTCAACTTCAGCCCATCCGTCATCTGGGATATTCATGGATCCCTTGGATGAATTGGGTAGGCCTGCAAAATCTCAAGGAAAAAATCGTAAAAGTACTTCTGTTGACAGTGGTCTATTTGAGGATTCTAGCACTTTCTATCAGGTCCCGAAATCAGAACCTTTATTTACCTCAGAGTCAAACGATGACCCAAAAGATAGGAATGGCTCAAGCAAAGCCCGCGACTCTAGCCCTGTGCAAAGTTTTCCCAAAAGAAACTCAGCCCAACAACCTTCTGTGGAGAGCTTCGAAAATATCTTTCCTAAGTCACAATCTGCTCGATATTCTGATGTCAATGTTGACATTGGTGTCCCAGGTTCAGAGAAATACAGTGGTAATGGTATGGATGATCAGTCACCAAGATCCGATGAGTCCAAAGATGAGATATGGCTTACAGTTTCTGAGATTCCCCTCTTCACACAGCCTACTAGTGCTCCACCTCCTTCAAGACCACCACCACCTCTTGCAGTTAATCAAAAATCACATTTATCAAAAGTAAAAAGAAAGGATGATGCTTATCTACGGCATTCTAGCCAAAACTACAATCACTACAAAAGTTCGTCGAAGAAAGATGCCGTTTCTTCGATAGATGAACTAGATGATTTTGCCATGGGCAAGCCTCAAAATTCTGCCTATGACAATGCAAATCCTTTTAATGAGGAAGAATTTGAGCGAAGTTCATCATCAGCAGCATCTGCAGCTGCTATGAAGGAAGCCATGGATAAAGCTGAGGCAAAGTTTAAGCATGCAAAGGAAATACGAGAGAGAGAGCGCGATGCAAAGCTTAGAAATAGAGAACATCGAGAACAAGATGATGAAGCCAGGTTGTATGCCCATGATTGTGAAGAGAAAGAGAGGCAGGAGAGACTAGAAAGGGAGCGAGAGATGAGACAAATGGAGGAAAAGGTGAGAGAGCAAAGAAGACTTGAAGAGGAGAGGGAACTTGAGCAACAGAGAGAAAAAGAGAGGGCTAGGCAAGCTGTGGAGAGGGCTACAAAGGAAGCACGGGAGAGAGCGGCTGCTGAAGCTCATGCAAAAGCCGAGAAGGAGGCACGCCAGCGTGCAGAGCGGGCTGCTGTGCAAAGAGCTCAACAGGAAGCACGTGAGAGGGCTGCAGTGGAGGCTAAAGGGCGAGCTGAGAGGGCTGCTGCTGAAGCAAAGGAGAGGGCTGCTGCCGAAGCAAAGGAGCGGGCTGCTAGTCAAGCCAGGGAGAGGGTTGCAGCCGAAAGAGCTGCTGTGGAGAGAGCTCAACAAGAAGCAAGGAGGAGAGCTGAACGAGCGGCAGTGGAAAGGGCTGCTGCTGAGGCTCGGGAAAGGCAAGCGTCTGAGGCTCGAGAAAGGCAGGCTGCTGCTGCTGCAGCAGCAGCAGCAAGGGAAAAACAGAGCAATCCAGATGATCTTGAGTCCTTCTTTGGTATGGGTGCTCGAGCCAATAGTGCACCGAAGCAAAGGGCGCCAACAATGGTGATCACTCTGCCAAAATATTCATGCAAAATTTATGCTCATGGCAATTTTTTGTTGCCATTGTTTTTCTAATTGCGGATGTTTCAGGATTCTATGTTTGATTCTCAAACTCAAAGTAGAGGGGCAGCGACTTCTGCTTCAGCATCTATGCGAAAGGCATCATCAACAACAAATATTGCAGATGACCTATCTGCAATATTTGGAGGAGGTACTAATCATTCCAAAAGTAACAGTACTGAGATTTTGCAATATGGTAGTTATGATAACTCATTTGATTTATTTCTGTTCTTTTAGCTCCCACATCATCTGAAGAATTTCCAGAAGTTGATGGAGAAAGTGAAGAAAGAAGACGTGCTAGGTTTGAACGGCATCAAAGGACCCGTGAACGAGCGGTAATGTTGCTATAATTTTAATAATTAAAATAAATTGTCTATTGTAGATTACTGAGGACAATTGATTGTTTATTCCAGTTTCATCTTTTTTAATCTTCTTTTTTCTAGGATAAATAAGTTGTGATGCATGCAGGTCTTGTATAGTTGTTGTGCTATTTATTAACTTTGCTGTGTACCCAGGCAAAAGCTCTGGCTGAGAAGAATGAACGGGATATGCAGCTTCAAAGAGAGCAGGCAGAAAGACATGTAAGTACTCTGGTCTGTTGTAAACAGCATGTATCACACTGGTAGTCAGTGGTGGAACTAGAAGAATTTCTATGGGGGTGCACACTTCAAACGTACAACTCTATGGTTTTGTAACATCGTAGATCCAACATATATATTTGAAATTTGCTAAAACTACAATACAAATAGTTATACAGTCTTAATAATGCTTAACCGCCAAAATCAGAACCAAACCAATCAACAAATTTGACCTATTGAAGAGGTGATGGTGCTACATTTCTTAGATTTTTGGGGCGGGGGGGGGGGGGCAGGTACCACCCCTGCTGTAGTCTCTATTTTTTCATATGCTCACCGGCAATTCCCTGGTTGCCTGTCAATGCAAGTATATTATTTGTCCTTTTAGATGCGCTTTATTGGCTGCTAATGGCTAGTTCCTTAGTTCTAATCGCGCTGTCTGTTAATTCCAGAGAATTGCGGAAACACTAGACTTTGAGATTAAGCGATGGGCAGCAGGAAAAGAAGGGAATCTGCGTGCATTACTATCAACTTTACAATATGTGAGTCCTGAAACTGCTGAAAATCGAAGCAATTCTATTTCATTTTTGTCAATTCTCTGTTCGTTCTCTGGGTGTTATCCTTCTTTTAAACAAGTCTTTTGCTTGCTTACTGGAAGCTATGATTTTTGTGGTTCAGTTTGGTATTGTAATTGGCATGTAAAGTGTGTTTCTTAATTTTGTAATGCGTCATGGATTCATGGTCAACAGTCAACACATAATGCCTCCTGTTGAAGTTTGGTTGCGAGGGTATTTTGCTAAGCATTCAGATGCCAGTAATAGTAATCCGAACTCCAGGTTTTACCAAACTAATACCAATTAATATTCTTTTAAACAGGTACTTTGGCCAGAGTGTGGATGGCAACCTGTATCCCTGACTGATTTGATTACTGCTGCTGCTGTTAAGAAAGTGTACAGAAAGGCAACTTTGTGTATTCATCCCGATAAGGTGCAACAAAAGGGTGCAAATCTTCAGCAGAAATATATTGCTGAGAAGGTTTTTGATCTCCTTAAGGTGGGTATTATTGTCAATATATCCTGGATAGCAGTTTGCCTGTTTCACACCAATATGATACTGGCATTGATCCTTGTTTTTCTTTAGCTCATGGTGAAGATATTAAAAACCGCGTACATAAGAGGACTCATCATTATTATGTTTTCCTATTTTAGGAAAAATTATGAGGACTCATCATTATTATGTTTTCCTATTTTAAGAAAAATTATGCTGTAGATGGAGGCACTGACCATTTGTCAAAAAGTGAATGTTTACAATATTTTGACTTGCACTGCTCACCTTTTTGGATTCCTTTACATTATTAGTTTATTACATGTGTGGTCCATGGAGCCGAAGATGCCTTCTTGAATGATCTTACATGGAACGTACCAGGGCTTGACAGTTTTGATGTGATTTGTGGCATGTGGCACATTGGAATAACCCGTGCTCATTACAAAACTGGTTTGTGTCAACCTGGACCACCAATCTGGTGCCTGTGAAGTAGCTGATGTGAACTGCTATGCCCACAGCCAAATAAATGCTAACCGTAGTAATGACCTGCTAGGCTGTTCACTTAAAGTCCTGAGAAGACACATTGCTAGATAAACTTAGGGCTTGTTTGGATTGGCAAGGATTAGACACAATTCCTTTGGATGGGTAAGGATTTTAGTTCAACTTCCCTAGAAATCTGAAGGGATTAGGCCTAATCCCCATCTATCCCAACAAGCCTTTAAGGTGATTTAATACACCGGACTGATTTTAGTTTGTGATGTAAGTTTCTGGACAGTTTAGCACTTTGGTGCTCTAACTGAAAGTGATTACACTTGATATCTCCCCTATTTCTATTCACTCTATGTACTTATATAATGAGCTTGTATTTACATATTTAAATATGTATTTGTTTATTTTTGGAAAGAAAGAAGCTTGTATTTCACAATGGTTTTCCCCTTATAATTCTGGTCATATTACCAAGTACAGGCCAGGATGCTAACGTCTTTGTGTCCTGCTGCTTCCATTATAACCCTTTGATGTTTTCCCACCAACGTTTTATTAAGTATACTCTCTACTTGGATAAAACAGGAGGCTTGGAACAAATTCAACTCTGAAGAACTCTTCTAAACAGCCTGTATGGATGAACATATTGTCCGCCCATCTTCACCAGCATGAGGCTGGAGAAGCCGAACTGGAGCAGTGGATCGGGGAAACCATGAAGTGCTCAAGCAAAAGCTCCACCATAATCATCATTCTATTGTTGTTATCCATAATCGTTGTTTGTTTTACTCCCCCATTTTCTTTTGACCTTTTGGATGTGTTGATTCGATGACAATTCACAGCTACATGCGGCGGCCCTACGCTGGACCTCATCTGGTAGGTGTATATTAGCGCCCTTTTTGCTCGGTTGATCCTGGGTTGCGTGTAGCAGCGGAGTGGTGCCAGTGTTGTGATTTTTTTTTGAATTAGGCACAGGGTTTTATTTACCATGGAGGAGCAGTGTTACATGGATCATAGATAGTCACTTGTTTTGATGCCCTGGGTACCGATGGATGTTAAATGATCATGTTTATAGTGGGCTTCTGGAACACCCATTGGAGCTGTGCCCTCTGGATCCCGTGTGATTTTGTATAAAAGTTTATTTTACTTGCTATTTTCTATTGTCCTGTCTTGCTGTTTCCACGCTCCAAAAATTGCAGGTTGGCGAAAATATAAGTGGAGTATGGTGCTATATGCCATTCAAGCACTTGGTGTAGCTTTGGCAGACTGTGACTTGTGATCTTACATGGTTTCAAAGTATGATTTAAACATGTCAAACGAATTTCATCTCACATTGGAAGCACAATCGAAATGCACGTCTCTTCTAAGCGAACAATAACATTAGGACAGTTGCCAGTGACATGAGACAGATAAAGACTAGTCATTATCTAAATAAAGCTAAAGAACCTTGAACTTTGGAAACGGTCCTGAATTGTCTTGTGTTGACATTAAAGATTGGAAGGAAAAAATTGAAGATCTAGGTAATCAAATGACATATTTGCTGCTATTCTTACTAGAGAACTCTAGGAAACTTTGTTGCAGTCGAGCCTCTAGGCCATCTCCGATCATTTGTCTCTACTACAGCCTCTAATGGCACCTCCCTCCAACGCTATATTGGAGTTGCCTTGGCATGAGCAAGAGAGTGACAAATAGATATATGATGTAGTCTATTGGGATGGAGTTAATCTTATCGGTTGCTAGGTGATGTTGATTAGCAACAAAAATTAGTTGGAGATGCTGTGACATATAGAAGAGAGTGCTGAATGGATCCAGGACGGAGTGTATTAGGATGAAGTTAATTTTATTGGTTGACAATTGACAAACGAGGCTGGTTGCGAAAAAAAAAATTACTAAAAAGTGATGTGGAGTGTCTAGGTTAATTGTTAAGACTAGTTAGAGATATTGTCTCTAAGTTGGCTCTATGTGTTACGGATGTTTTGACACAAAGGATATTACTGCTCTAAAATTAGAGTCAATGTCTTGTCCTAGGGGCTCTTAAGGACTAAACCCACACTCTTTTCATCGTTGTTTTCTAAATTTTCCCACCGGAAGACCAGTTTCGCCAATCAACCCACTCACGTTGGCGTCCTTCCTTATCTACCCTCCCTCGCTGCTATGAAATATATCGTCTTGGACGACTCAGCTTGCCATCGCCTACTCCCATGCCCCATGTCACCTGCACTCACTTCTCCTCTAGAATTCCAAACTAGTGCCCATTTGCTGTACTTTCCAATGCAACTCCCATTTGTTGCTCGCAGAATTGTCGATGAAAGGGTCAAATCTGGATAGATTTCTTTGTTGCTCGTCGATAAGAATATTGCTTTGAATATATTTTGGTTGGATACTGTGGTGACCCGTATAATTAGTCCAAGGTAACGACAACAACAACTTCATTACGCTGGGTTAATTATACTAATCTTGGCACATTAGTTAACAAAATATCAAGCACACTTGATATTTTATCAATTAATACACTGTGTTCAGAGTGTTGCAGTAGAAACAATAATTAGAGACTGAAATAGAAACTTATTACATTCCATTGCCACGTAGGGGTACAAGTCCAGCATACTTATGCATATGATCCAAGTATAATAAATATATAATACAAACGTACTAATTACTCCAAAGACTAATGAAAGCTGGTGCACTATCTAACTATTAACCTAGCCCTCCTGGTATGCCACCACCTCGTGGTTTTGATCTTGCGGGTGCTCTTCACCCCATACCTCTAGGTGAGTCCATTGGGATCCATATCCCAACCAGACACTTGATCACCAGAGCATTTCTCTAAGCAAAGGGAGATTTAACAAGAGTGAGTACAGAAATACTCAACAAGCATTAATAACAAAATGTATTAAATGAATTTTTTCACCATCCAACTCATATCCATTTTTAGGAAAATAGGGTTTTATTATGAAAGTGTTTAATTTATGTTTTAATTTCTGAAATTGCTAATAGCACTCGTATATGAGACAGACTTGGTTTCCATAGCCTCCATTTTAGGAGATAGGCATGAATTCAGAATTTTACCCTGCGTAGATTTTTATCACTTTACTCATAGTGAACCCAACCTCAATTGAGAACCTAGAACATTTATCACTACTCATATATTAGATCTCCAACATTGGTAGCTGACGAGCTATGGTGTCCTTAAACACAACGTTCTCCACCCACTCGCAACCTACCAGTTGTACCATACTACCATAGCAGTCCCGATACTCAACCTAAGCGCTTAAATATAATGCTGAATCAACCATAGCTGATATAATGTCAGGCCTTCCGCCCTACCTGGCTTCACATGCGTTGTTATCTACTATTACCTAATATGGAGATCATAACATCCTTATAGAACAACATTTTCTGGTTGTTTCCACACACTATGGTGGATACAAATTATACGATTCATTATCCGAGTGTAGTTGTTTATCCTTATATCATAGCCTATGTAGAGGGTCTCACCAATGATACCTTTCTCACGGCACCCTCTACCCACCACATATAAGAATTTATCAATGTCACATATCTATAACCAACTACCGCCACAACAGTTCATCATCAAAACCATGTTTCCAACCACATCCGATTTATGTTTTTTCTAAAACATATCTTCCCATGCATAGGTGATATCATATATAAGTAAATATATTTGATAGGAGATATTTAAATATGATCAAGAAAATACTTGCCTGGATTTTGGTAAAAATGTTCGTCCTCACTCGATTACTGCAGAAGATCACCGATCGAATTTGATTTAATTCATGAAATTACAAAATACCACATCTTAGGTGGCTATTAGATTTTTGTATGTTTTACGGCATCCAAACATTTCTTGAAATTTCATTATTTAAAATACATATATTGCGTCTTTTAAATATTTTGATATTTTTAATTTAATGTCCTTTATTTAATACAAAATAGCTTAGGTTGTTTAATTGATCAGATTTTTAATTAGATATTTTTAATCTGGACGATGTACTAATTAAATTTTTCTCCCATTTTCCTTTCTCTTCTTTTCTTTTTTCTTTCTTCTTTTTTCTCCCTTTTATTGTCTCCTTTTTCCTTATTTTTTTTCTCTCTTCTCCAACCGATCCTTATCCAATCCCTCCCCTCTCTCTTCTCTCTTTCCCCAAACTGGTGCCCTAGCTCGGCTACTCCTCGCGCCAGCCTCCAGCCTCGTTCCCCTTGCACACCTCCCCACATGCCGGCCTGCTCGCCTCACCTCCTCCCTGGCCTCTGGCCTACATCGCCTAAGTCCCCATGCCTTGGGCCGTAGCACATGCCCCCGCCGTCCTTGGGCCACTGCCCATGTCGCCATGACTCCTAGCCCCAGGCGCCTCCTCTTGGCCCTAGGCCACTGCCGCTCACTCCCTCCAAGCCGCCATGTTGTATCACCGGCGTCGCCCCCTACTAGGCCATGCCTGGCTCTGCCTCTACTCCACCAATTTGGCAACCTGGTTGCGGTCTTTCTCCACATAGCTTGGCCCCGTGGTGGTGGCCATGAGTGGAGCCGTCGGGGGGGCGTGATGGGGCCTGCCCCCTGCGGCCCATGAAAAGAGCTAGAGTATATGTCACAAGGCTAAACACCCAAACGAATGAAACACCGACGTCTCGCCTTCTCCCGTTCTCCGTGCTGTGCGACTCCGGCCGATCACGACGCGACTCTGCGCGAGCGCAATGACAGCGTGAGACTCCATCACTCCGCTGAAGCGTGATTTGCCGGAGACACCGCCGCTTTGCTACTTCGTGCGTTACATTTGTATGTACGTGTTTCTTTGATTCTTTCTTAGCTGCAAGTTTTAAAGTGTGTGTTTATATGTGCATGGAACACGCTAATGGGGCGTGAAGAACGCTCGTTTCTCTGATGATTCAATGAACAATTGTTAGGCATCCTTGTCTTTGCATGCATGCACATGTAGGAGTGGATCAAGTCAGGATAGCATCCTTACCGGCGAAGCGTCTGCCGCCACTGCTAACAAGGTATTATTAATTATTATATGTTTTCTGTTGTACTAATCTATAATAGGTATTAGGTAATCTATTAATTATCAATGATCAGGGCATCAAGCTACATCGATTTAATGTCTATAATTTTGATTTTTAGATGAAAAGATATTTTACGCCTTTGTCAAAATCAAAGCCATATGATGAGACACCATCTATGTCTAGACAACCTGAACGCCTTGATCATGATCATCAAAATCAAACCATTGAACTTTCTAATGTGAGACCTTCGTCGTGGCTGAAAAGAATGCTCGTACTAGCACTAATTTAAGTTCAAGTGACATTGTTGCTGACCCGGGGTTGCGCAAGCCAATTGAACAGTATGAGTCTAATATTAAAGATGATGTCAGAAGAGCATACTTGTTAAAGGGACCTTGCCAGCCAATTGGTCATGATTTTCCGCATAAACAGTAAGGAAACCATTCAAGATGCTTTTAAAAGACATGGTTTGATGATTTTGATTGGTTAGAATATAGCACAGAGAAAGATGCAGTCTTTTGCTTTTATTGTTATCTTTTTAAGCCATCAGGGGTTGATAATTGGGCAAATGATGTGTTCACAAAAGAGGGGTTTTCCAATTGGACGAAGGCAAGAGAATCATTCAATAAACATGTTGGTAGAGTAAATAGTGGTGAAAGGGCAGGTGATGTCGCCTAGAGGGGGGGTGAATAGGCGAATTACAATTTTACAATTTAACATGCAGCGGAAATAAAACACCCAAAGTTTTCAGTCCGGAGTGTCCGGGGATTTTATCCGGATACTCCGGTATAAATGTCCGGACTATCCGGGTTTAAGGTTCGGACACTCCGGATTGGAGACTTTGAATGGCCGAGGGGGTTAGCCCGGACTCTCCGGACTTTTACTCCGGATACTCCGGTATAAATGTCCGGACTATCCGGGGAAATTGTGCGGATGCTCCGGATTGGAGTCCTCGGGATGAAATTTGAAATTTCTCCAACTTTTAAACAATCTACTTGAACACAAAGATGATAAATACTAGCAGGAACCTAGATCAAGTAGATGCCTAGCGAGAAACTCAATAATCAAATAGATCGGGCAATTTCAAGATTCAAAATCAAGTAATAAAGCAAAGGCAAGAGGCAAACTTGGAGACAACGATTTTTCACCCGAAGTTCGGATCCTTGAGGGATCCTACGCTCCGTTGAGGCGGCTCGTCACACTTGAGTCGGGTCTCTTTCAACCCTCCTACTCCGGTGTTGCACAAATGCACTCACGGTTTCAACTCCTTTGACGCTTGAGCCGGGTCTCTTTCAACCCTCTTCCTCCGGTGTTGCACAAATGCACTCGCCGGTCTTCACATCTTTGATTCCTTCTATTGCGGAGGCGGAATCCGACCTTCACAAACTTCCTACGGCCAACCACACGAAGAACCGGTGGCTCGTAGGTGACCTCCTAGCCGTTTAGGAGTCCTCAACCTCCAAGAGTAACAAATGCTCACAAAGAACAAGCTTGGAGATGCAATCAAGTGCTCAACAACTCAAATCACACTCAACACGAACACTACCCTCTCTCACACCCAACCCTTCACTCAAAAGGGGATCACTAAGATCTAGGGTTAGAGGGGCTTTTGGGAGCTTAAGATCACCAAGAATACACCCCAAAGGACCAAGGAACCACCCCAAAAACTCTCTCCCAACGGCTACCCAAGAGGGGGCTTTAAATAGAGGTCCCCAAAAAACTAGCCGTTTGAACTGCGCAAAGTCCGGATACTCCGGACAATTTTACTCGAATGTCCGGACTAAATGTCCGGATACTCGAAATCATCCGGACACTCGGACTGACCTAACTGAGAGACCCAGCCCGGATACTCCGGACTTAAGTCCGGATACTCCGGACTGGACTCAAGCAACCGATTTAAAACGAGCATAACTTTTGATTCCGGACTCCGATTTAAGTGATTTTGGACTCTATTGAAAGCTAAGAACAAGGGCTACACAACCAACAAGGTCTCACTACCCAAATCTCAAAGGATAAATCCAGATTTCACAAAGAATCCAAGAGAGACCTACAATTCTCACTTTCCTGTACCACCAATACCACTCTCTCTCTAAATTTCACAAGGATGGATCATTTGAGCACTTGACACATCTAAAAGTCATTCGACGTTGCATCCCTCTTAATAGTACGGCAATCCTTAGACTCAAATTCAAACGAGAAATCTAAGTCTTACATTCAATCCGCATGCCGTCTTCTTTCTTAATGCCGGTGCATGAAGACCTTCACCATATAATTGATGACATCTTCGCCTTGTCCAACTTGACTCGATTCACCTCATGAGACTCTCGTCCTATCGACCTTGACTTGATCATCCTCTCCGACGATCTCCACGCCAAGTCGATCTTGACTTAGTCCTCAACTCTTGGTGACACCGCCGTCTTGTTGACCTCGGCTTAACGATCATCCTTCAAGATACCTTGGTCATCATACACACACGGGACCTAATTCTTTCCAAACCACTCATGAAAGACATTAGTCCCAAAAGCTCAATAGATATAAATAAATTGATATTTGTGAGCAATTGATTACCACAAGTGTTTCATATGAAGAAGCATAACATAAATGGAAACACTTGACATAAGAAAAGTTCTCTACTAAGTGCATCATGATGAATATGTAATTGATCTATATGCACTAGAGAGATAATTGCCGATATGATGAATCAATTAAATCATGGCAAGGATCACAGTCTTTACTTTAAATGAAGCACATGATAGAATATACATGAATTGTACATGTGCAGATAATATTTGGAATAAGAGTAAATATGTGATCCAACTCTAGATTAAACTTCACTAAGAGAAGTGCATGAGAAGGTACACAACTAAGACATGCATGCACCAAGTCAATCTATAACAATGTGAAGTTTAACTCTAGTTAATACATGCACACTAAAAGCAAAGCACATAATGAACTCAAATGAATATATATGCACAAATAAATATGATATGAACCAATGTGCATATATATAATCAACATGCTACTTGGAGTTCACTATGCATTTGTATAAAAGGAATGCAATGACAAATATAGAAGGGATACCGAGATTGCATACCTTATCTTTGCTTAACCATTCCACTTGATTTTCCTCTAAATAGATGAGACTAATACTCAACTTGGCAATGAACATGTTAGTCTCATAGCAATATAATCATATTAGAGGTTTGTCATTTGTTAAGCACTAAGTTAAGCATTTACACATTTACATAGATTGTCATTATATGTGTTTGTCATTAATCACCAAAATAACATTAGTGCCTAGATGCACTTTCAAGTGGCCACAACACCACAAGAGGTCTTTGTGATGCTTTCAAAGATCAAGAGCAAAGCATTCGACAAGTGATAGAAACTTGCACCAATGAAATGCGAGTTCAATATAGAGCTCATTTAATTGCTGTTGCAAAAGTCGTTCGGTTCCTACTATCACAAGGTCTTGCTTTTCGTGGACACAATGAATCATCTAGCTCATCAAATAAAGAAAACTTTAAAGAGTTGCTAGAGTGGTACAAAAACGAGATTGAACATGTTTGCCATGCTATTAATAAAGCTCCTGCAAATAACTTGATGACTTCACCACCGATACAAAAGGACTTGGTCAAATCATGTGCTGATGTGGTCATAAAGATCATTATGGATGATATCGGGGATAGTTGTTTCTATTTACTTGTTGATGAGTCATGTGATGTATCAATCAAGGAACAAATGGTTGTCATTTTGAGGTTAGTTTAATAATATTTTTAAATTATTGTGTTACTTTTGAGGTTAGTAACATATTAAGATTATCATTCTTATTCTAATAATCTAATTCCTATAGGTTTATCAACAAAAAAGGACAAGTTATTGAAAGATTTATTGGCGTTGAGCATGTTCAAGATACATCTTCTGCTTCATTGAAATCGATTTTGGATTGCCTATTTGCTCGCTATGGTTTGTCTATATCTAAACTGAGAGGACAAGGTTATGATGGTGCATCGAATATGAGAGGTCAGTTTAATGGTCTAAAGGCACTAATTTTAAATGAAAATCCTTATGCTCACTATATACATTGCTTTGCACATCAACTACAATTGGTAGTTGTTTCTGTTTCCAAGAGCAGTCGAGGTGTTAGTGATTTTTTCAATTATATCACTATGGTTGTCAATATTATTGGAGCTTCTTGCAAAAGGAAAGATGTATTGCTTCAGGATTATCATGAGCATATGGTTGAGAAATTGGAGAAAGGTGAGATAGTAATAGGAAAAGGCAAAAATCATGAAATGTCTCTAGTAAGGCCAAGTGATACACGACGGGGTTCACATTTAACAACTTTGATTCGTGTTAGTACAATGTAGGATTCAATGTTGACAGTTTTAAAGAATGTTAATGATGATGGATTTGACTTGAGTTAGAGGGAAAGAGCAAATGGATTGATGGAAACAATGGAATCATTTGACTTTGTGTTCATCTTGCATCTCATGATCAAAATATTAAGTATGACTAATGATTTGTCACGTCTCTTACAACAAACGGATTAAAACATTGTTAATGCAATGGTGCTTCTTTCTAGTGTGAAAGCTTGCTTGCAAACATTTAAGGAAAATGGATGGGAAACATTGTTAGACGAAGTAAAGAGGTTCTATGTTGCATCAGAAATTTTAGTGCCAAATATGGAAGATCAAAAGCATGCTAGAAGTCACATGAGACGCAAAAAGTAATTTTTCACTTATCATCATTATTATTATGTTGATATTTTTCTTGTTGTGATTGATTCACTTGCTACTGAGTTAAATAGTCGGTTCAATGAAACATCTACAGAGATTTTGAAGTGCATTGCTTGTCTAAACCCGAGAGATTCATTTTCTAACTTTGATCATGGTAGTCTTATTCGACTCTCAGAGATATATTATGATGATTTCTAAGAATCGATCGTGGTAGCTTCTAGAAGAACAAGTTCACTTGTTTCTTGTTGATATGAGAAGAGACGAATTCTCAAGTTGTAATGATCTTGCTACTCTTGCTGTGAAAATGGTTGAAACAAAGAAGCACGTGTTTTATCCATTGGTTTATCAACTGATTGAATTAGCACTGATTTTACCGGTGGGCACAGCTACAGTTGAAAGAGCTTTCTCGGCAATGAAGATTATCAAGACAGATTTACATAATAAGATAAGTGACGATTGGCTGAATGATCTCATGATTTGTTATATTGAGCGAGATGTGTTTGCAAAGATAGACATGAAAAATATTTTACAGCATTTTTAGAACATGAGAACTCGCAAATATCAACTATTGCCTCTTGTGAGATAATAAGTAGTACGTTCCCTAAATCCTTGCAAGTTACAAGTGTTACATATTGTACTTACTATATATTAAACTTTGAATATCAATCATTAGTAGAGGTTCACTTCATTCTTAGGCCCCCTCCTTCAGAAATTTCTGGCTCCGCCACTGGTGGTGGCCGACCTTGTCCCCTCCCCCTTCCTCCTGCTTCTACCAGAGGCTTGTGATGTCCCATTTTACCCCCATTTTGTGCTATTGTTCTTTACTACCTTTTGCTATATTGGATGATGGTATGATCCCTAATTAATCGTTGCTAGATAGTCTATGATGATTATTGGGTTGGTTGCTTGGTTTTGGCAGTGCGGTGATGACACCCGCGACCTCCCGTACGCTAGGGAGTACACGGGGGTTGTGGGCACGCTCGGTGCCACCCCTGGCTACCATTCCTACTGAGACTACTGGGTGACCTCTGATCTAACTATGCATACTATGGTTCTTGACTACTATAACCTATGTTGCTAGCATATGCAAAATGATTGAATGGGATTACTTGGGATTGTGAAAAAAAATAGAGGGGATGGGAGGATGTTGTGATGATGATGATGGGTTGGTGATTTGGGGTCGATGTTGAGGTGGCCGGCCCCTGGTTCTCCCTTGCTTCAGATTAGTGACCTCCTGTGCTTGGCTTGCCTTTGTGCTTGGCTTTGGGGAGCCTATGGCCTTCTACTACTTAGTTATGTGGTGTGGTTGAAGTGAATGACTTGGTGAATGCTGGCTCTGGCTTGCTTCCTTACGTCTAGCATTCTTGCTCATCCTGGTCTTTAGCTTGCGGTGGCTTTGATAGTTTGGGGAAGAATGGCTGAAGGTGGCTATTTCTGGTTCCTTCGGTTTAGCTGTGGGGTGTGAAAGAGCTGGATAAGGGAAATGATTCTTACTCATTCTTCCTTTTTTTTAACCGAGCTTGGCTTGTGTTGTGTGGAGGATGAATGGACTTGGGGGAGGGATGAACCAGTGCCTGGTTGTCTCCCTCCTTTATCCTCACTTAGCCTTATCTCTTGATTGTGCATGATATTTTGGTGTTGGACATGCATGATATGGTTACTTATGTTTTTACTAGGTTTTATACGCCAGATGATGAAATCCTAATTAGCAAGAGGTGCCGACTGGCCCCGGACGGTCAGGATATCGATGAGCACTACTAATCCATAATTGGGTCTGACAGCAATTAACTTAATTGCAAGTTTCATTGTTTATTTATATGTTGTTCGGTATCTATTGTTCTGACTGGTTGCAGGTGATCTACTCCGGAGGTTGATTGAAGATGATTGTAAATGTAGATTTCTTTTAGAAATTTTTTTCTGAGCATTTCCTTTGTTATACCTAAAAATGGTACATGATATTGTTGTATGCGGTGTACATGTATGTTTGTTGAATTGTAATTCACTTCATGTAATTAATACTTTGATCAATAAAAGAGATTGGTTTGTTTTATTTGTGATTTCCTATTATTATTATTATTATTATTAAGTTGTTAATTCTCTGATTACTATAGATTAATTTATGTATGTGCGAACATTCGATGTATGCACATATATTTGTTCCGATTTATTTAAGGAATTGACGAGGTTTGTTTTTGAATAACTTCGATCACTTATTTTTCTTTTGTAACCTAGATTATCTTATCCTAATACCTTCTTTGCAAGCTGTTTAGATAGGCGGTTCCATTCAGATATGCTTTGTTGCCATCTTAGTTGCCACCATCTCAGTCAAATTTGGCTCACATATGTTGTTGTTGCCATGGCTGATGTGACGGTTAGATCCGAGGTTCATCATCATCACAGTTATCATCGTCATCCTAGTCGTCACTAACAATTTCCATAGAGCCGACAAAATGTGTGTCGAAGTTGTAGGAACGAGTTGGCCTAGGGGGTGAATAGGCAACATTTCAAATTTTAACTCTTTGGTTACAATTAATCACTTAACACAAGAGAATGACTTAGAAACAATATGTAATTGAGATAGACAGTAACAGAAACAACAGCAAAAGCAACACAATGTAATGCAGAGAACAGAATGAGACAAATATTTATCTCGTGGTTCAGAGCCCTTCTCCTACTCCACGTTGAAGCACTTCTCTCGAAGTATAGCTTCTCCCAAAGCTAGTCGCAGTAGCTTGGGTAATCACTCGGGTAGCTCTTTCACTACTCCAATGAGGTGAGCTCCAAACCTTTCACAACCACAAATGGCCTTCCACAATCTTCTTTGGACAGGTCGCACTTTCCACCTCCAAGCCGTCTAGGATCACCGAGATCCAAGAGTAATAAACTTGCACAAGTTCTGTCTCTTGGTTCACTCGCTAAAACACACTGCTAGACGCAAGCTTGGAGCTAAACACTTAGAAAAGTGATGGTTTTGAGTTTCAGAGTGAAGCACAGACTCCTCGTAAGAAAATGGGCTCTTTGAATGCTAAAATGTTCAGGAGTTCATCAAATTATGTGGTAGATGGCTCAGGTAATGCTTATATAGCCAATTTTGATGAATATAGCCGTTGTACCTACCACAGTGACCGTTGCACGTGTCAGAGTGTCAAAGTTGAGCTAAACCACGTTTACAGCGGACTAAACTTTTAGACTTAGCGATACTGATCATGTGTATCACGGACCAAATTTACATATTTATGGCGGACCAAAAAATTTGGTCTGTCATACATGTGGAACTTAGTAAGTTTGGTCCGTCAGAAGAATATGAAGCTTACATATATGGTGGACCAAAAAATTTGGTCCGTTATAGATGTATTATGACTGAGATCAGCAGCTATGGACCATTTTTGACACAAAATAAGTTTAATCAAAGGATTTGAATTTTTCATGAACTAAACTTTGATTTGGTCCGTCTTAGATGCGAAACTCTCATACATGGAGCATAATTTTGATCACAGGTTCAAGAAATAAATATCAAAGTTTTGGTCTGCCACAAAAGCTTGAGAATTTGAATGTATGCCGGACCAAAACTTTAATTTGACAAGGTATGAGTATGTCGGACCAAAAAAATTTGATCCGACATAGATGTGTAACTTAGAAGATTTTGATCAGCTGAGAGCACATGTATGGCGGACCAAAAAAATTTGGTCCGTCATAGATGGACAAATGGGAAAATTTTGGTCAGCTGAGAGCACATGTATGGCGGACCAAACTATTTGGTCCGTCATAGATGGGCAAAATCAGTTATCTGAGATTCTTCAAGAAATTTTCACTACGGACTTAGATATATAAGAATATAAGATTTGGTCCGACATAAGTGAATAGAATTTGATCAAAATTGGACTAAAGAGAATTTTGATGTTGGACAAAATTGACTTTGGTTTGAGATAAGAACTTTGATTAGATTGTGACAGACTTAGAAATGAACAACTGAATTTTGGTCCGTCACATATTTTGGACTTACGGTAAATAGGTGGATTTTGATTCAAAGATCAGAAAGACTAAGATTTTTAACTCCAAGCAGTCTAATTCTGTCTTAGTCTTATGAACCAAACTACCAACTTGTGCAAAGTCCCTCTTTATAGTACGGCCAAAGTGAAAACAATCCTAGCTATTTGACTTGAATCAACTCCCAAGTCATAAACTAGTAATAAAGTACCTTAATCTTGTTTGTCCAGCTAGCTCCATTCATGATTTCAGCACATACTCTTTCTAGTTTCAAGAAATATTAACTCGGTCATCAACACCAAAACTATTTAATAAAACATGATAAAAAATTGAGGGGGCCTAGATGTTATCAGAAGTGACACCTCAACTCCAACATGGCGCAAGTTCGTTCCAAGAGTGACAATCTCTCCTCCATGGTCACTGGTTATTGTCCCAGCTCAACACTAGCTAGCCATGCCCATGGCATAGGTCCATTGGACCAAGTCTAAGCCAACTTTTGCTTTGATTTTATTTGCTAGAATGATTCTACTTTACAACTCTGAACTCTGACTTTGGTTTGATTTTCAACTATGAACTCAGAAACCATTCAAATTAGGACCTCGAACTAACTAAACCATTTGCTTCACCCCCTGACCAAAATTAGGTGGTTTGCTATTGACGTGTCACACAAAATAGATGCTAGCTTAAAAGTAATCCTCACTAGCCTAGGTGTCTGCCACATCATATTCCTGCCCCCCCCTTCCTCTCTCTCTCTCTCCCCCCTCTCTCCTCCCTTCCCAAAACACCAACGCCACCAACACCCATCTTAGGAGCTTGCCGTCAACCTCAATCTTCTCGCTTCCCAATCGTCGCCTACCTAGGGAGTTCACCACTAGCTTCAATCTACTCCCCTCCAAGTCAAATTTAAGTCCTATTTAAGCCACACCCGAGCTGTGTGCCATGCTCGCCTGCCCATCAAGCTTTCTTTCAGCTGCTGTGTCCACCGAGCCGCTCCAACTACCAAGCTTGCCTTGATGTTTTCTTCCCTTTCCTTATCTATTGCATAGGACCACGGGAAGGAGACCATCTTCCTTTTCCTCTCTGTTTGTGGCTGCCACCTCCACATGATGTTCATGCTAAATTTGGTGAGCTCTCCCCAAATCACCCATGTCACGGCATGTTCTAGCCTTAATGGACATTTTCCTCTTAATCAATTTCATTCTTTCTCCATAGGAGCTCCTGGAGCCATCATCTTCCCTAGAAGCATCCGAATGCATCGTTATCATCGTCGTCACTGATTTCTTTGCCACCGGTGAGTATTACCACAATTCCATGCACAGTAGCATCGCATCACCTCTCCTAATTTTTTCCCACACCACCTTCTTCTCTAGCACCAAGCACTATTGTCCCACCACCTATGGCCATCCCTGCTACTCCAACCTCACCGCTAGATTCCTCTTGATGTCACCATGCTCATTAACGTGCCGTGCCTCGAAGGGCCTTGCCGAAGCCCCACCACTGCCGTGTGTGCAAGGCATGGCCGCACCGTGCTCCCCCGCCCGCGCTGCCACCTCCCATCGCTCCCCCAAGACCGTGACAACTCATTTTGCCTATTGGCCGTGTCTCCTACACCACCGCTAAACACCGTCATAGCAGCATAGAGCTGTAACACCACTTACCTATTTTGCTCTCTACTTCCTCTCGATCTCTCTCTATTTCTCACTTTGTGTCGCTAGCAAGTTGTGTCATTGATAGATGGGTTTTACATGCGCATCACATGAGAGCATTGTCCTAACTAGAATATCACATCAGATCAAAACTACCTAGATTTGGGTTGAGGGGGTAAAGCGAATGGTTTTATTAGTTCAAGGCCCGATTTGAATGGTTTTCAAGTTCATGGTTGAAAATGAACTGAAGTTAGAGCTCTAGGTTGTAAATTGGACTTATTCCTTATTTGATTGATTTTGAAAATGTATACGAAATCCATGGACTTATCAAGTGGAAACAACAATTCGGTGAAATCATGTAAACCTTTTTGTTTAGACATGAAATCAACATGAAAATTTTTGAAAAAAAATTGTGCATCTAGTATAGGGAGTGTTGTAGCACTATCTAAAAGTTAAACCTCAAAATCAAAGTGTGTTAGAAGAAGAAAAGTGATTGTCCTTTTATAGTTTTATGGTTCCCTTTTCTTTTGATTTGTCATTTGTTGGGATTTTTTATTTTTATTACTCTCTAAGTAGATTGAATTTAGACTTGAAACTTTATACATAGGCTGAGTAAATTGAGAAGCACATGTACATTTTGAATTTTCCATACTAATTTGATGTCCAAACATTTCCAATATTTTTCTTCTAGAAGGTTTGTCGTGCAATTTCCAAGTACCAAAGGTAAACCTAAACCATCAAATCTTCCGTTTCCCTACCACCAACTTCAAATTCATGTGCTCCCTCCTTTGCCCCTCACCGCCATGGGCACCGACGAAATGGACGTCGACGCTGTCACCGAGGTGGCCTCCCCCTCCCCCTCCTCTGCCTCCACCTCTCTCTCGTCCTTCCTCTCTAAGCTCGCCGCCCTCTCCACCTACCTCTTCTCCTATCTCACCGCAGTTGGCCTCCTCGCCTCCTCCCTCTCTGCGCAACCCCTCCCCGCCACCATCGCTACCTCTGTCTCCCCACTCCTATCTCTCTCTCTCTCTTCTCCAGCTCCCCTTCCTCTCCGTCCTCCTCGCCCTCCTCAAGGTGGCTTCCGCCCACAACACTAACAAGCCTATCCGCAGCTCCGGTAGTGCCAACCCCCGCAAGCGAAAGAACCAGCACCAATTGATAGCCCCACGGGCCCCGTCCTTCCTCCCTGAGGTGCTCTCCCTGCTCACCGGTGCTGCGGGGAGGCTGCCGCTTGGGCGCACCTTGACACACGGAGTGTTGGAACTAATCTTGTTGTTTAAGATGTTCCACGATTAATTAGAGTTATTTAGTTTTGTTAGGAGTTAGTTTGTTAGTTGTGCTGCATGTTTTGCACGCGCACGTTGCCAGGATAAGGTTATTAGTAGAGTCAAGGTATGTTACGGCAGGGAGTTTGGTTATCTAGTCATGGATATTAGTTGGGTTGTTAGCAGTTTGTTAGTTGTTGATTTTACATGCAGTTGGTCTCATCCCAAGTAAATCGGATCGGCAGTAGGCGCCGTGGATTTGCATGCGTCGAGTCTTTATAAAGCTCTGTAAGTTCTTCTATTTAGCATAGGATGGTGAATACAAGGAGAAAAAAAAAGAAAAGGCGTATGTCACCAAAAGAGAAGTGTTTTCCTGAGTGTTTATCTCTAGAGTACTCTCACGTGAGTTCGATTCATGGTTGGGGCTAATAATTGGTATCAGAGCCTTGTGTTTCCATGTGTCGGAAAAGGTACCAAGGGAAGGAAGGAGTATGTCTCCATCCAGCGAACAACGCCTTCTGCGAGGTGATCCGTCTGTCTTGCAGGTGGTGAAGAGGGAGAGTGTGGTGACGATGTCGTACCCGCATCTCACCTGCACGAACTACACGATTTGGGTGATGAAGATGCGTGTCACTCTTCAAGTGTAGAACGTGTAGAAAGCTGTGGAACCTGGTGCCACGGAGTACCAAAAGGATCAGATGGCCTTGTATGCCATCTATTAGGTTGTGCCAGAGCCAGTCATGCCTTCTCTCGCTAGGAAAGACAAAGCGAAGTCGGCATGGGAAGCAATCAAGATGGTCACATGGGAGATGAGTGTGTGCATGAGGCCAATTTGCAGACCCTTAAGAGGAACTTCAAGGAGCTGAAGATGGAGAAAGGGGACACTGTTGAAGATTTCACTGGTCGAATGACGTTGGTCATCACTAGCATCTGCGCGTTGGGCGACAATAGGGTGGACGAAATTGCTGTTGTGCGTAGGTTTCTTCGTGCTGCCCTAGCGCGCTACATGCAGCTCGTCACCTCCATCGAGTAGTGCATGGACTTGATGACCCTTACCATTGAAGACCTCATTGGGTGGTACAAAGCCTACGATGAGTACGTCCAAATGAGTTTCAACGATCCAAAGGAGAGTGAGTATTTGTCGCTCACGCACACGCAATGGGAAACTTTCACCGCTAAAGAGAAGAATGGTGCAGAAGGGTCAGGCAGTGGTGCGAAGAAGAACAATGTCTGTGGCAGTGGTCATGGCAAAACCCATGGTGGCGGCCATGACGACAAAGAGGACAACAACGACTCTAACGTCAGTGAGCGCAAGTTTGATAGGAAAAAGGTAAATGCTACAACTGTGGCATACGTGGGTGTTTTGCCGCTGAGTGCTGCAAGTCAAAGAAGGAAGAAGCACATTTTGTTGCAGCAGATGATGAGCCGGTGCTACCCTGATGTATGCCCAAAATGAAGTCAAAATAATGACAACAAGATTAGGGAGTTAATTGTTGGAACTAATCTTGTTGTTTAAGATGTTCCATGATTAATTAGAGATGGTTAGTTTTGTTATGAGTTAGTTTGTTAGTGGTGCTACATGTTTTGCACTCGCACGTTGCCAGGTTAAGGTTATTAGTAGAGTCAGGGTATGATATGGCATGGAGTTTGATTATTAGGGGTGGGTATTTTTAAACTGAAACCGAAAAATTGAACCAAACCGAATTAACCAAATATTTTGGTTTTTTATTTTTGGTTTGCGGTTCAGTTTTTTAGTTTTGGAAAATGAAAAAACTATTTAACTAAATAAGCCTTGCACTGCACCATTTCACTCTTCAATCTTCAATTCCCCAACCCAAATATCCAAACCCAATTAGCATTTCCCACATTTGACCAACGTCCAGCAAACCCTACTTATAGTCCTGCACCCAGCATCCAGCGGCGCCGGTGCACCGCCACCTACCGGCGTAGCTCTAGGTCTCTAGGCGTCGCCGCCCTCCCGCCATCCCAACCCCCATTTGGTGGTCTGGCCATCCCTACCTGAGTTGATGTGGCCCCCACCACCATCGTCGCCCTCCTGTCTGGCCATCCCCTGAGTCGGTGCCGCTCGGTATAACCTCTCTTCCCCAGTTTCCCCCATCTCCTCCCTGTTCCCCCACAAATTTCTTGGAAGGACGCTGTGTTGATCTACTGATTTGTTCTAGTGTGTATGTGCTATTTTTGATGATTTTTGTGAGATGTTAGTGTTACGCCTTTAGTTTTTCCAACTACTGAATCTATTGATGGAGTTGCCACTTATGTGTGAGTATGTAATGCTTAGTGCCTTGCATATAAGGCAAAACTTTCTTAACGACTTTCTAGTGGTCTAACCCTGGATTAAATTGATACCTGCCAAGCATTCCGGTTACGAATGCTAAATTAGGGCGAGTACAGACTTGAGCATACATAATGCTTCCGACAGCAGAAGCGTAAGGAATCCCCTTCATCTAATCAGCTTCCAATTGATTCTTTGGACTTTGGAAAGTTCCAAACTTATCACCCTTAACAATAGGAGCAGGTGTGGCAGAGCAGTTATGCATATTAAATCTCTTAAGCACTCTGTCAATGTATGCCTTTTGGGATAAGCCTAATACCTCTTTAGACCTATCTCGGTGAATCTCAATGCCCAAAACATAAGAGGCATCACCAAGATCCTTCATGTCAAAATTAGTAGAAAGAAATCTCTTGATTTCATACAGCATATCCTAATCGCTGCTAGCCAATAAGATATCATCCACATAAAGTACTAAGATAGTGAATTTGCTCCCCTTAGTCTTAATATATATGCAATTGTCCACTTCATTTTCTTTGAAACCGAAATTTCTTATGGTCTCATCAAACTTAAGGAACTATTGTCTAGATGGTTGTTTTAGTTCATAGATAGATTTCTTAAGTCGGCATCCCATATGTTCCTTGCCTTCCACAACAAAATCTTCCGGTTGAGCCATGTAAACATTCTCATGCAAGCCACCATTAAGGAATGTGGTTTTAACATCCATCTGATATAGTTCTAAATCATAATGAGCAACAAGCGCCATGACAATTCTTAGTAAATCTTTCTTTGAGACGAGAGAGAAAGTATCAACATAATCTATCCCCTCTCTTTGTGTAAACCATTTTGCTACAAGTCTTGTCTTAAATCTTTCAACATTTTCTTTAGAGTCATGCTTAGTTTTGTAGACCCATCTACAGTCTACTGTTTTGACTCCATCAGGAATTTCTACTAGATCCCAGACTTCATTAATGCTCATAGATTTTATTTCATCCTGCATGACCTCAAGCCACTTGTATGAATCCTTAGTCATCATGGCCTCCTTAAATGAGTTAGGGTCGTCTACCTTCGCTATGTTATTTATATCTTCATTCATGTATACGACATAGTCATTTGGAATGGCAGACCTTTCCCGCTATAATCTTCTTAGTAGTTCATTAGTTATCACAGAGGGTTGTTGAAGCTCATCATTAGGTATTGTACTATTAATTCCAGAATCCTCGGTTGGAGACTCAACTCCAAAATTCTCAACTGGAGGTGTAACTGAACGAGGCATAGGAAGAATAGTCTCTTGGATTATCGGTAATGGTACATAAGTCCGAATTTCCTCAAGATCTATTTTCCTAGCCTTTGAGCTCCCACTAATTTCATCATTCTCTAAGAATACAACATGTCGGGTTTCTACAAACTTAGTGATCGATACGGTTTGGACAATAAAACCGATACCCCTTAGATCTTTCGGGATATCCAATAAAATGCAGCTTATTGTTTTAGGATCTAATTTCCCAATATGTGGATTAAAGATTTTAGCCTCAGCAGGACAACCCCACACACGTAAGTATTTCAAACTTGGTTTCCTCTCAGTCCATAATTCATAAGGTGTCTTAAGTACTAATTTACTGGGAACTCGATTAAGTATATGTACGGTTGTCTTTAACGCTTCCATCCACAAACCAACTGGTAAACTGAAGTAAATCATCATGCTATGTACCATATTTGTAAGGGTGTGGTTGCATCTTTCAGCTACTCTATTTTGCTGAGGTTCACCAGGTGTTGAATATTGGGCTATTATGCCATTTTTTGAAAGAAACTTAGCAAATGGACTTGGAATCTGTCCATTAGGAGCATGTCTCATATAATATTCTCCTCCATGATCTAATCTTACCACTTTAATCTTTAAATTATGCTGATTTTCTACTTCAGCCTTAAATATTTTAAACTTATCGGATTCAGATCGATCACGAATAAGGAAAATATAACCATAACGGGAGAAATCATTAGTGAACGTAATAAAGGAGTCATACCCATCCATTGAAGTCACAGGAAATGGTCCACAAATATCAGTGTGGATTAATTCCAATATTCTTGTGCTTCGTGTGGCTCCTTTCTTAATTTGTTTTACATATTTCCCCTTAATACAGTCAATACAGTGGTCTGAATCAGAGAAGTCTAATGGATGGAGTATCTCTTCCTTAACGAGACGCTCCATTCTCCCCCTCGAAATGTGGCATAAACGACAGTGCCACAATTTTGATGAAGTCTCATTACTTATACTTCTCTTTCACTTATTGGTGGCATTGCACACATTCATAGACACAGGAAATTCAAAGAGAGGAAGCATATAGAGTTTGTCTCGTCGAGTCGCGAGACCAACATTATTTGAATTAAAACTTATAATGCATTTATTGTCCCAAAAAGTACAAAAATAACCATTATCATCTAATAAAGAAACAGAAATAAGGTTCCTCCTTATAGTGGGAACATAAACAACATTATTTAAGGTAAAAGTGAAGCCACTATCTAATGCTAATAGTAGAGTACCAACAGCTTCAACTTCAGCCTCTCTTCCGTCAGCAACTCTAAGACTTCACCCCTCTTTCTTAGTGTCCTCTCTATAAGGAATTCATGCAATGAATTTGAAACGTGCACAGAGGCATCGGAATCAATCCACCAGGTATTAGAGAAAAAATCAGTAAAAAGGGTTTCATCAATAGTAGAAATTATGTTATTACCCTTCTTGGCAAGCCACTTCATGAAGCCCACACAATCCATCTGAATATGCTTACTATTCTTGCAAAAGTAACAGATGGACCCATTAGAAGTAGAGTTAGATGCAGCAGGAGTCTTCTCCTTTAGCTTTGGCTTGCTTGACTTAGCCTTAGGGGAAAAATGTAGCTTCTTTTTGGACTTAGTTTCCTCTTGAAATTTTCTTTTCCCATGACCAACATGGAAAACTTGGTCTTTCCTTTTAACCTTAAGCCTCTCCTCCTCCTAGACACACAGGGCGATCAACTCGCTCATGGTCCATTGTTCCTTCTGAGTATTATAATTAATCTTGAAAGCATTATACTCAAAAGGGAGGGAGGTCATAATAAAATGGACCAAGATACCATCAGAAATGGCCATATCCATGCCCTTGAGTTTAGTAGTCATATCAGTCATCATCATGATATGCTCACGAACGCTACTAGAGCCATCATACTTAGTCGTGAGCATCTTCATGATTAAAGTATTGGCATATACTTTTGAGGAGCTCTTAAATTTCTCCTCAACTAAAGCCAAGTACTGCTTAGCATTATCGAATTCAGGGATTGCTCCCCTTATCTCTACAGATATGGTGCTCTTCATAATCATTAAGGATATGCGGTTAGACCGCTCCCACTTTTCTGCTGTTAAGTCATAGAGTTTCTTTTTCTTAGTTAAACTCTCATCATCAGCAAAAGGAGCTACGGGAGCATCCTCACGTAATGCATAATCCAAGTCCATAACACCAAGGACAATCAAAATCTTCTCCTTCCAAGAAGGAAAGTTTGTCCCTGTCAGCTGCTCAATGCCATTCAAGTAAGCGGAAACATTAGTATTATTCATGGCTGAATCAAAAACAAAATTTGAATTAGTAATCATTAAAATAAATGTCTTGCATGAAATTAACCCTACATTGGTCTGATTAATGACATACTAATGATAGGAAATTTGATAGCTCTATCTCACATCACCGTTGGATAGAAATGAAAAGAACTAAATTATCTTATGGGTGACACATGTTCATAAACAACGTTGGTCAGTATATAATCATGGTCATGACGTAATCCCAATTTCAAACATTAAATAATAATCTTTAATTAAATTTTTTCGTTGGTTCCATTTTAATTAGAGATAATGCTCATAAATAATCATTACATGAAAAATTAATTGCCACATTCAATAATATGCCCAGAAAATTAATCATAACATAAATGCCTAGAAAAATAAAGTAATTAAACAATACTTATAGCTGGAAATAAAAGACTGAATAAATATAATAACTAAAAGGGCTAAAACAAATAAATCTGGCCCAAAAATCAAATCAATAGCCTAGCCGAAAAACAGCAATGGCGCTGCCCAAAGAACACGCCGCCCATCCATGCGCAGACCTTACACAACAGGTGAGGCATCGCCCAAAGAATGCCCACGTGTGAATCTCAGCTGCAGATCGCGATCGAATGGATGAGACGATCCCGGACGGAACAAATCGGCACGACTGAGAAACCCTAGCTCATTTCGCTTCGAGTTCCTGAAAAATCCACAACAGCGACGGCAGCGAGCGGGCGAGGCGAGCAGGAGGGCAAGTGGCGGCGACGGCACGCACGCACGGCAGAGCTGAGGCCATGCGCGGCCTCGGTGGAGCGGGAGAACAAGCCAACGTGGCCGCAGGCGAAGCAAAAGCCCGCGGAAGACAACGACGAGTGCACGCGCGATGAGCTGATACCGTACGCAGCTCTGGCGAGAAGAGCCGCTAGCCTGGGCGCACGCGTTGGCGAAGCTAAGGCTCGCGATGGCGAGCAAAATGGAGGGGACAGCACCAAACGAAGTAAGCCTGAAAAAATCCCCTCAGTTAGATCTAAGGTTTGCTTGAATTCAGGAACAAATTTTGGGATTAGGGTTTCTTGATCCAGGTTTTGATCGGATTCCCTCCTTCTCAATGCTACCTGAGTTAAATTAACCAAAAATGGACATTAAGCCAATGGACACAAGGCCAAACTGACACTAACAGAGACTAAACCGGGCCTTAAAAGGGATCAAACTAAGTCTAGGATGCTCTGATACCAAATGTTAGAGTCTATGGCTTAATTAAACATGAACCATTAGCTAGCCTAAAGAATGATCACAAAAATCATAATGCGGAAACAAATCATTAGGTTAAACTAACCCGGAGAAGACAATGTGGCCATTATGATTCGGTCGGTTGATGTTGATGTCGGTGAAGAATGGCAACGTAGATGCACGGCTAGCCTGATGCGCAATGAAGAAGAAAGGGAGCACCGAGATGCTTCTCAGTGATGGTTAGGACCTTCGGTAGCCTCAGCGCCAAGACCTAGATCGGAAGGGTTGACGGGAAGTAGCGAACTCGAGGCTGATGATCATTAATCGAGTGCCGGCTTCTTCCCCTTTTTAATCTGGCGTAGGCTATCGGGACCGAAACCAAAGTTTGTTATTGGCTCCCGATCAGAGCGCATGGTTAGTTGAGGTGGGTCAAACCCTAACAAGTCTCTGATTCTTTAGCTCATGCCAGAGATCACAACTAACAGGTAGGGCCGGTACGTGCATGCGTGCAACACCAGGTGATGACGCAACTGCAAGAGCCACCCTATGGTCAGTGCTGAAGGAGGTGAACCGGAACACGCCGGCGCCATCGCACCATTTGATGAGCGTGCCAAAGGTGAAATCGATGTTGGAGCAAGGTTGAATCCTAGTGAAATTTTGAAAATCTTGACCAAGATTTCGGATTTCTGTCAAGGACGAGATTTCAAATCCCGGTGAATGAATTTTTTTTTGAAAATTTTCAAAAATACATGGTTTCACGTACATTTTTTTATAATACTGTCTATGATGTGAATATGAAGTATTTTGATTGGATTTTAATTTTTTTGGGCTTAGATTTCAGTGTTTTTTGCCGTGATCTCTACAATTTTTACCGTGATCTCGGAAATCCCAGTCAAAAAAGTCATACTTGAAATTTGCTTTTTGGATTTCGTCCGAAATTCGAAGATCTCGCCGAGATTTCGAATTTCGGTCACCTCCGAGATTCAATCCGAAACTGAAATTTGAAACCTTGTGCTGGAGTTGGTCAGGTAGCATCAACCATTTTAGTCGGATGATGAGAATTGGCAGCTTTCCCTGTCCACTAGCGGTGGTACACTCCTAATCACTGATTAGATGAGCTAGATGGCCATCTAAACAGGATAAATAAGCTAAGCGGCGCCGCGCGGGGGGAGGGGGGGTGAAGCCTACTGCTTAGGTTCTGATTAGGTGAGCTAGGCAGCTGTCTAGGGAACAGTGAGATTAGCATGTCATGTCACGCCGTGTGGGCTGTGGCAGG
Source organism: Guadua angustifolia (assembly GCA_036346375.1). Lineage (NCBI taxonomy): Eukaryota > Viridiplantae > Streptophyta > Magnoliopsida > Poales > Poaceae > Guadua > Guadua angustifolia. The sequence goes on along the minus strand of CM070522.1, from coordinate 32,601,470 downwards.
TTGGCTTTCTTAAATCCTAACCAGTACTACTTGGCTGAATGGATTTTCTCGATGTTCAGTTTAGGTAGTGTTTATCATGCTAATCGACCAATTTCTTAGGATAAAGATTTACTGATCTCATTCGCTCAATGAGGGTGTTCCAGTTAACTGCTATATGTATCTAACTAGGATAGTTTTCGTGGCGTGACACATAGTGTGCGTTGTCTTTTTCGCGAAAATAATTTTGTTTTTTCAGTCGGTGTTTTTTTTAATCATTAAGGAAATGTGCGAAACGGTTGAAAAAATACAAATGCATCCGTGATTGCGCTAAATCAAAATGTCCTTTTTATGAAAAATAGCTGGAATGATCGAAACACCACTACATTTTTTTGTATTTATTTAGGGTCTTTTCACGTAAGATTCACGTTTTTTTGAACCAGAAGGTTCTCTTCGTAAAAAAACCATGGGAAGAACCTAGAAAGGACACAAGTGCATCTACAATTGCGCTAAATCGAAAGGTCCTTTTCGTGGAAAATAGCCGGAATGATCCAAACGTCACTACGTTTTTTTTTCGGTATCTATTTAGGGTCCTTTCACGAAAGATCCATGATTTTTCTAAACCAGAAGGTCCTCTTCGTAAAAAACCACGGGAAGGACCTATACGTAATTACAGATTTTTAGATGGACCTAAATGCAAAAATTATTTTTTGGCCGTGAAGTTTTGCGACATTAGTAGGGTTATTATGTGCTCGCCCGAATTATGTTGCGAAAGTTGAATAATTGCAACTTCTGTCTCCTTTCTCTTTAATTCCCATATGGATGTTACGTTGGATGCATTATCTTACGCGCATGTTTTGCGCAGTGTATTCTCAAAACAGTTGCAGATCGGGCTACCCGAACAATGCAGCTCCAGAATTGTTTATTGAAACACCCCAAAATTTCAAAATTTTTGTTTTATTAATTTATTTAGATTTTATTTGATTTTCTCGGATTTATTTGGATTTATTTTGAGCTCCTTCGGTTCCTCTCCATTTTGGGTAAGGTTTCCATTTCTGGAGCTTACCAAATCCAGAAGCCTTCCCTTTTCGGCCTTGGCCCAACTCTCCTCTCCGGCCCGACTGCTTTCTCCCCCCGTCCAGCCCATCTTCCTTTTTTCCTTCTTGACGGCTCGCTTCCCGCCGCCTGCGTCTCTTCCTTCCACACAGACCTCAAATAGGCGCAGCTTCCTCCGTCGCCTGGTTCCGGCGAATCCTCAAGACGCTCGCGCCCCTTGCCACACGCCGCTCTAGCGCCTTTCCTACCTCCCTTCCTCCGCTGCGGTCGTCGGCTGACACACAGACGTGATTCGCCTCCGCACCCGCCCAGGTTCTCTCCCACTCTCTCCCCCAGAACGCTATAAAATCCCCCGCACCACATTTCCTCCGTCCCAGCTCTCGGTGAGTAGCTCTTCGCCTTCCCTGCGCTCTCTTCTTCATTTTTCCCCAATTCTTCCTCCGCGCGACGCTTTGCTTCGCCCGCTCCACGCGCATCTCCTTCGGCTCCGGTCAACTTCCGCCGCCCCACCACTCCGCCCACTCCCCGAGCCCATTCTCTCCACCCACGAGTTCGCCGTTGCCTGCTCTCTCTCCCCCGCTATTTCTTCTGAGCTCCCGAGCCCCAAATCGCCGTTTCGCACTTCATCTTCCTCAGCTTCGGCTCCAAATCCTCTCCCGAGCGCCACTGCTGTCCCATCGGCCGACGCGGTCCCACCAACAAGATCACCCTTGTTCCATTGCCTTCCCTGCCCACTTGCCCCCTTTTTCCTCAGTTCACAAGACTACCATCGCCTCAGGGCCCAAGCGTCAAGTCAAGTCATCCGCACTGGGTTGGCCGTCTTGCTGGGCCACACGCTACCGCATGGGCTCAGACGCCTATATGGGCCAGCGACTTCATTTGGCAAAACCCATTTCCCATTTTCGAGTTTTCGATTTCTTTTCGGATTTAAATTCGTGTTAAAATCCGAAAATTAATTTAAAATTCTAGAAAAAATCCCAGAAAATCCCCAAAAATTCCCAAAAATCCAAAAATACATTTTCTTGACCGTTTCGAGCCACTGAGTCCAAAAATGATCTCCGTTTCGCCAAACCAAGTCCATAAAATTCCAAAAATACCCCTGAGCTCCGTTTCGCCCATTTTCTCTCCGATTTTCCCTTCCGTTTCTTTTTCTTTATTTTGTTTATTCGTTTATTTATTGGTTGCGTTTTCTCGCGCTAGAACCGACATAGGAGCAACCATCGGCATGAATCTCGGAACAGGAACAGACGTTGGAGCCGTCGCAGGAGCAAGAGCCATTCGGGGCCAGACACGACGTCAACACGTCCTCTTTAGGCGAACTTTCAACTCCGCAAGGCAAGCCACACTCCTTGAACATGTTGAACCTAGTTCTGTTACAATAATATGTATATATTTTTGGTATTGTATTATTTTAGTATTTTACGAAATTAGAAAATGTGGTAGTTTCGAATGACATGATTAGATACAACCCAATGATTAACCTGTTGTTATGTCTTAAATTCCTTTGTAACCCTAGGTTATAAAATATTGAACCCTCGTAGATGTAGCCAGTCATACAATTATTACTTTTAGACAAATGCTTAATCTCCGAGAGATGGCTCGGTTGATTTTCAAAAATTGCTACGGTGTGGCGGACAGCTTGGGCAGACCACACGAGGTGGATGCTGGCCCAACCCCCAACTGATGACAAGGCCAAGGTTATGGTGTGGTGGTGGTACAGTTGGTACCAATGGTTTGTGGAATGTCATTTGGCTGAGTCTTTGGCATTTAAGGACCGACGTCTTGGACAAAGAAAATAACTTTAGAACCCGCTCAACCACAGATTGGGTCGGTCAACTCTGTTGGCCTGATCCACGTAGCCCGGTATATTGTCTTTTCCCTTGGAATGCCTACAGGTGGACCCATTCTCTGTGGGAAGAATGGGTAGCGTCATGGTTGGAGGTGAAACGGAATGGTGTGGCCATTCGGCGGTTTTCACAACAAGAGGTTTCTCGCTTGGTCAGTCGCAAGGCTTTGGCCAAGGGCCTCGAAGCTGAGGATTTGCACCGCCTACTGGGTAGGAGCTAAAGAGGGGAAATTCAATGAAAGATTATGCCAATCTCGGTCGGGCCGCATGCATAAAAGTTGCATGTTGATCCAGTGGCACTAATGACCGTAGATGTCTTGTAGGTAAAGTTGAGCACCTCTGCAGAGTGATATCAATGGTATTCGAATACGCCGTGCTTAGGTTAATGAAGCCGAAGTTAATTTAGGGTGATTCTCAGAATCGCACTGTAGCTTTTATAATTAAAACTTGTCGAATGTGAACTTTGCAGATAAACCCCCCTTTGTTATACTGCTATTTATGGTTTGTGTTTCAAATAATGTAAAATGAAAAAGTGATATTTACAACTTGCATCCACAATACTTAAAACCTGTGCCTACCTTTGTTTATCCCTGCATGTAATATTCAGAATTTTCGTGTGGTTTGTTGAGTACGGTTGTGTACTCACCCTTGCTCCCAATCCCCCTCTTTAGATTTCAAATGAAGCTGGCGATCTCCAGAAGACCGTAGATGACGATGTTATTTGATTTTGAAGGCCTTGATCTATCTGCTCAAGCCTTTCCTATGTGTGTTCTGTAATGTATTCGGTGCCAGCCGCACCTTTTGTAAAACTCTGGTCGTTAGGCACTTAAATTATCTTTAAAATATTCGTATTTGCTTTTATGTCTTGCAATGTACGCTTGGTTACCTACAGCTAAATTCCTGGGTAGCTGTGAAGGTATTTATACGCACCCCTAAAAAGAGCGGTCCGTGACATTTATACCGTTCAAAGTTGAAACAAATAAGTAGGTGATCCTCGTTTTCTCTCCAAAAAATTTGGACATGAAACAAACCGAAGAATGTGATTTCCCAGCTGCCGACCACTGATAATGATGAGAGGATAACCAGCGATAGTGCAGATAATGCCGGAGGAGGTAATCTGCAGGTAGACACTTGCCCTGTACTTAAATTCTCGAGTGCTGTGTCGAGATACCAAGACACGTATCCTAATTTTTAGAATTTCGAGAGGCGTGAATTTCAAAATGAACTCATCAAGGGTGACCATATAGAACCCAATTGTAACACTCACATTAGGATACGTGAGTCCTAATGTTTTTTTTTAGTAGTTTAGTCCTCTAGATTTTTTTTACCGTTTCATTTGCTAACTAAAGTTTAATATGGGACTTTTATAAATAAAAAAGATACTAATACGATTAACCCTAAGTGAATTGTTGTTGAAATTATTTTATTTGAGTTCCTTGTACTTGGAATTATTTTTCAGAATTTTGTGGTAATTTTTCAATTGCATTTGCTATTTTATTTGAATTGTTTTGTATTTTCTGCATTTTTTAAAAAGAAATCTAATTAAAATACTAGAAATGGCTCGTGGGCCGAAACCCAACCTTCTTCACTAATATAAGAGAATCCTCCGCGAATAAAAGGTGTGCTCGCAATACCCCATTGGCCTTTGGGCGGTAAATCACTGTTCACACTTTTCATCAACAAATCCACCGATTCCACCCATACCAGACTGAGTCCCAATTTTATTCATATTCAGCTCCAAAGCAGCATATCCCTCATTGCCCAACACTCTGTTCTGCATCAAATGTGACATCTCATACGCCAAGAGCATTTTTTTTATGGAAGACAACAGCATGTTGTTTCTCCCAACTGAATATATAGCATCTCAACGGAACTTAGTTTACTACAAAGTCATGAAACAGTGTAAGATCACGGATTCACGGGTACTAGGAACGAATACAAGAATGAAGTTATATAAAACTGCCACTATACACCTCAAAATTTTGCCGGACCTCACCAAGATACATACAACTTGAGGTGGCTACACATCATTATTTTCATGGCCACTACATCTATGCAAAGCCAACTGAAGGTGATTTCTTATTCCCATATCAATTTTTTTTTTCTACATGCAAAGGTACAATGCCTATAGCCAAATGACTGTATCTCCGTAAGAACAGCAAAACTTAATGATGTAATCTTGACTCAAATCATCAACTAAGAAAATTTGGCCGGGGGCAGCTGCTCTGAAGGGAGCAGAGAAAAACCCGACTGATTTGGGCACGCCAAATTTGTGATTGCCTGCCTAGGGGTAGTATAGAAACTGTACAAATGGTGCAGTTTTATGTCCACCTACAGGAAGTAGCTCAGTGTTTTCTCCTTCCTAGACCCGCCTTCGCCATACAGGTCGTTCCACTGGATAAGTTCACTCATGTTTCTTGAGTCAGATGATATGCTAGCACATACCTACAAGTAAATAATGCAACTGTTTATCATCTGCTCAATAAGCAGTTAAAAATCCTAGTAGCGAGTTAGCAAGGAATTGAAATAAGTACCACACTATGCCCTCACCTGCTCATGGGCAAATTTGAAGTCATTCATTCTAAGAGGGCGAATGTCCTCACTTCCATACAATGGAGGCTCAGGCCTACCTTCAGCTCTCGCTAAACTCTTCTCCTGTGCAAAAAGGTGTGACTTTAGACACACACACACAAACACACACACACACACACACAGAGAGAGAGAGAGAGAGATTCTGTGCGGACCATTTTTTCCTTCGCCATGATTTCATGAATGGGGCATTGTGCTGCGGTTACACAGAAATTCTGGGGAAAAAGAAGCTCAATGAGAAGTTGCCAATTCCTTCTCATTCCTGATGAGTACAGGAAAGGCACACCAACAGCAACATACCTTCAAGTCACTTCCTGAATATCCATCAGTCATATTGGCAAGTGATTCAAGATCCACATCTGGTGCCAACGCTTCTTTGGACAGTATCACTTTCAAAATCTTCTCTATTTGATGCATCAGGTAAGTTCACCATTAATCTGCCAATAAGAATCAGTGCCAACGGTTAATTAGCAGACATAAACCTGTAAGGGATTGTAGAAGCTACCTGCGAGGGAACCTTCGAATGACAGCCTCATCGAGGTCAAAAGGTCTATTTGTGGCTCCAAGAACTAATACACGTTCTTTCTCTTTGGTACGCAACCCATCCCAATTCACCATAAATTCATTTTTCATCCTGCGCATGCCTTCATGCTCTCCTGGATTTTCTCTCTTTCCTAGCATACTGTCAACCTGTTAAAAAAGTCACATGTAAGCACAACACACTCTTAACAAGAAAAAAGAGTAAATAATGATAATAGTATTCATTTGCTTGTGCACCTCATCAACGAATATTACAGCAGGAGATATTTTACTTGCCAAAGAGAAACGGCCTTTACACATTTCTCTCCTTCCCCAAGCCACTGAAAAAAGAGATGAAAATTGCATGAAATTTAACAGGAAAGCACACAAAAGTAGCACACAACTGTTATTTTGGTTGAACAGTACCTTTGACATGATGCTTGACATTGATATGTTGATAAAGTTTGCACCTGCTTCAGTAGCCACTGCTTTCGCAAGCATTGTTTTACCTGTGCCAGGAGGCCCAAAGAGCAATATACCCTTCGAAGGCTGCCATAAAGAAATGGATTGGTAACACTCCCAAGATTTCAACATAACCAAATAGAATTGCTAGCTAACAGACAATATAATAAAGTGACATATACACCTTCTAAACAGTTTTTTTTCCAAGTATGATATCTAGCTGTACATACAGCACACAAGTGACAGCGGTAACGAAATTTATCTCACAGAACTTCAGATATTATCCCACAGCAAAAAAATATAAATAGAAGAAAATCAGAAAGTTTTTCGATCACCATCCTACGCTCCAGTTACTGCAGTCATACCAGTGAGCAAATCATGACAATTTTGTATCTCTCTTTTTTTCTTTTTTTTTTGGGGTGGGACCAGATTTATAATTGTAATTTGAACATTAAAGGACAACTTGTATATGTTTTAACAAACGCACTTTGATATTTAGAATGAGATGTTCTTGGTTTTGTTATGACATTATCAAAATTGAATAGATGAAAATGCTTATAACTTATAAGTCATAGTCACATATATGTTGAAGGATAAAGAAAACTGGATAATTAATCCCAATTGTCACTTATGTTCAGGTGTATGGGTCATTCGTTCCACCACGAATCTTGACAACATGTTAACACTATGCTTAAAGGCAATACCCAATTCGCCTTGCTGAATTTACGTGAGTACCTTCATTAGCTGGCCTTTCCAGAACAATTCAGGTCTTTGTAGAGGGACCATAACCAATTCTTTTAATGTGTCTTTTACATTCTCCAGGGCTCCAATATCGTCAAAGGTAACTCCAATATCATTAGGTGTGACAACATCTGCCAGAAGTTTGCTCTCAAACTCGTTCTCCGTGACCACATCCTGAAAAGAACAAATTACGTGAATAGATGGTACTTAAAACTAGGAAGAGGCATGCAGTGCACGCTGGGAGGGGGCGGACCTTCAGCGCTTTCTTCTTTGACCTCTTGTTATCACTTTGCATGTTCAGTACTATGCTGAGTCCAAGCTTGAGGCTGTATCCGCAACACTAACTTAGCATTCCACAGAAAAGACTGATTGAAAGTTTATTTTGAGGTGCCACAAAACATTAGCATCATCTTTTTTTTACCTTTCACTTGAAAGTACAACTTTGGCATCCTTGGATGTGTTGGGTTTGTTGTGCTGAAGGTGATAACTAAGAGCATATCCAACAACCTTATCCACACCTGAAATAAATTGGAAAACCATAAGTTTTCAGTAAATATGTTTATTACTGAAAAAATATTAATAATTGGTCCATAACCAACAATGGAAGGAACAACTTACTATCATTAGTCAGTAATTGGTCTTCGATGTGTAATTCTTCAAGGTCATTGCATTCGATTCCACTGCGGGTCAGAAACTACATTGACAGAAGTCACAGAACAATGTAACAAGCATATCATTGTCGAAGATGCCACTTACAAAGTTCACAGTTCTGATTAGGGATGAAAAGAACAGTGGAAGACATTATCATAAAGGTATCAGAGGATAGCATTCTAGCAAATGTTGTCCCACATTTAGAGGTGGCATCGATGAGGATATTTTAAAACACTGATTACAAGAAGGAAATAATTTTTTAAGGACATAAAACATGCAGATTGGTAAAAGCAATATATTACTATGGTACAATATAACGAATTTATATTCATAATTAATTTTGTGTAATGGGCATCATATACATAAGTTCACATGTCAATCAGATGGCAAGTTAGAGTGAAACCATGCAATAAGTTTCTCGAGCAAACAATCCTACACGATACATTTATTGTCCCAAACCCCCAATAGAACATTCCTGTCAATATGTTTAAAGAATGCCTTGTCTGAAGCTTACCCTACGAATATTAAGAACATTGGCTTTAGCTTTAAGGGTTTCAGCATCACGTTCTAGCTGTTGCTTCCATTGTGATAGCTGTGCTTCATTCTGTGGGGGGAAAAACTCTAGGTTAAACAAAGTACTATCTACAAGCATCATGGGTAACAAAATTGGTAATAGATGACATTACCTGTGGAAGTTCAATGGAAATTTTATTAGGGAAAAACTTATCTAGATGCTTCATTGACTTTGCAGCATCTTTGTTTCTTTCACGTGACTTACTTATCGGATCCTGCATTTGCAAGCATACGTTAGAGAAGCTCTTAAGTATTCTACATCATGCATCTTTATATACCTAGAAAAAAGCGTAAAAAAGGATGAAAATATTACCAATAAATGTCAATTAGTGCCTTGTTGCTACTAGCAAGCCCCGGAAAATATAATCCTCCAGGACGTGACTACAAAACAGTCAAGAGCACTCTGTTAACATACATTCAACAAAAGAAAGAAAGCTGAGGAAAAGAGAGGGAGAGGGGATATTTGTTGAAAGCCAACAGGTGAATTCAACAATCCTCCAATGAAAGGACTTGTCTTAGGTTAGTCTAAGGTGCCAAAACGTCACCCAAACCACCTAGGTTGTGTTTGTTCCGGAGATTTGATTTAATCTTTTTTCGACTATAGGGGCTTCACCCTATCTAAGCATCTCTTGAATTCTACCTCAAACATGCTAAAGTACCCATAGCATCTTAGCCCTTGTGCTACAAATTTCATTTTATTTCCTAAAGAATATGTAGTATACCTTATCTTTGTGGCTTTCTGTCTGAGTGTGGGATCCAATTATCAGAACACCAGGTGGAAGTTCGCTCCTTAGAGATGCACACGAGTCTGTATTTTCGGTGAATGATTTCTCTACATCCTTAAGTAACACAATCAAAGTGCCACTTTTGCTTTCTTCTGAAATGACCTGAAAGACAATGAAAACCAAATTATTGCAGGCAGTAAAAGATTAAATTTCAGCAACTCTGATCACTTAAAACAGATATACCTCAATTAACTTGTCTATAGCAAGATTCTCATCTTCTTCACAACCAGAAGAGACTGGGCGAAGTTCAGCGGCTGTAGAAATGTCAAACAGTGAATCATAAATAAGACCAAAGGAGTATCGGCAGGTAACCAAAATGCTCATTGCATCGGGTGTTTGGACTAACCAGGGCAAAAGAAGCCATGATATTCGTCACACAAACCTCCAAGATCATTACCATCAGGGATCTGCTTGTCAAATCTAACTCCAACTTTAGAGGACCTATTGGTTTCAAAGGCAAGCACCACGCTGCCCTGACAACCTTTAGTTGGGCCCCTGCAAATCAACAAAACAATTTATCAATCTAGTTAAAGGAAGTATTTTATGAACAACAAAGAGATTTTGTCTAAAAAGATCGAGTACACTATAATTTATATTTGAGTGCACGCCATGTAAGTGCGCAAAGTGCATACTCACGAAACACATTTAGTCAGCTTAAACTCCTCAGAGTGTGATGAGTTCCAAAATTTTATTCATTAAAAAGGTTCAAACGAGACTTTATTTTGAGTGTATCAAAGCTCAAGGACACATGTATCTTTGGAGCTTGTTGTCTGGGTGAGATATATAAATCCACTTCAAAACCCATATAACAAAAAAAATTGATTAAAAATAACAAAAATCAACAGAGATCTAAGATGTGGAAATGTTATGTCAAATGAAAGAGAGACGCAAAGCTGTCAACAAAGATACCTCGGTGTGCCTAAGGATGATCTCTGAATTTGACCAATATACTTTACCCTATCCCCTGCACAAGGAGAAAGATATTAAGGCTCAAATAAAGGTTATGATAACATTTTAACTGAACAGAATTAAAGCAAAAGGGTGCCAAAAAACCTTCTCTAAAAAAGTGTTTCTTGGATGTTGCCATTGATGAATCCTGATTAGGCAAAGATGCAGAATAAGGAAAGGATGTCCCCAAAATATCAGCTTCTGCACTAGAAGTTGGTGCATCAGGTAAGGAAGAATGATGCTGATCTCCTGACTTATCAGCCCTACTGACATCCTTCAGGGATTCTGGAACCTTGAAAGGTTTCTGAATAGATTTTTTTTTCAATATGTAATGCATAAATTTCAGTTGAGATATTCCGCACTTGAAGAACCATAAAAGTTTGGAGTATGTTTAGATTAATATTCAGTAGTAGGGTAACTAATGGAAAACTTACATCAGGCAGCTGAAGAGAATCAACAATGAGAAGTCTAGCACCAAAATGCTTTGCAAGGGCCTTTATCAATGTTTCCTGATAAATTTCAGAACCTAGAAGCATGTTTGTGCAAAATTGTTAGATAAGTATTGAAAAGCAAGCATCAGGAAATAGCCAAGCATGGAGTACATTAGCACATCTCCAGGACCTTAGTTTATCTCAATGAAAGAAACAAAAGGTGAAAATTACCTGATGGACCAGCTAATAGAATTCGCTGGTTTATTGATGAAATTCCTGATAAGTTTTTGGTGAACTTTTTTCATGTGTATGAATGCAGGTGATAAAAGTACATTCTTTGTATTCTCACTGCATGAGATGAGTTGACGACAATGAATAATCAGAAATAATGGATAGCTGTCAAAACAAATCAGCTAAACATTAATCCAGAAGTAGCATGCTACGATTACCTGAGATAATACGGGAAATTCTCAAAAGTAACTTCAATATCATTTGGGCTAAGAATTCCATGTTTCAGCTCATCCTTAAAGGTTTGGCGTCTGCTTGGAGGTATAGTGGCTGAGGGACTAAGATCCCTGATGCAATCCTCTGATCTTCAAGAGCTTCAAAAGATCACCAGTCAAGTCGACCTCATATAAAGTTGATTGTACAATCACAGAACTAGCCTTATCTTATGAATGTGCTTACCGATATCTGTAGCAACATGAGCATCAGATCCAATGTTATTATGCTGACTGGTGTCATTGGCAGTAACATCTGGATGAGGGCACCAATGTTAGAATGAAGCACATTAGCATTTTCCCCATTCTCAAATTCCTTGTCAGGGCCGATGCCCATTCCCCGACTTTCTAACTTACCAGATGCAGATGACACCATTGACCACACTAGTCTTTGGTTATTCACTCCAGTTGATGCAGCAGGTACTGCTGATATGTCCGTCAAATGATTAGCCACGGATGCTAATAGAGGCCCAGCAACAGCTGAATTGTCACCTGTTCTGTTTTCTAATTGAGTGCTCTTGACATTAACCACTGGAGGCTCTAAAAGGGCAATAGCAGAGGTTCGCACTGTTTTAGTAACTTTATTATCGTTTAACGGATGCTGAAAAATCTTCCAGAGGGTTAAGGATCACTTCCAAGTGTTTTTAGCAAATCTGGCAGATGAAAGAAAAGGGCAAAGTATGGTGTACCAACAGAATATGATAAAAAGGATACATAGGCATGCTTGCCACATTGACCAAAAACAACTTCATCCCCTCCTGTAAGGGGAGATTTGGTGCCTGGAATAATTTTTTTCCCATTTACTAATACCTGACCCTTTTTGCCAGTGACTTCTAACTCACATTGACCTCCTAGCTGGAAGAAAAAACAACACAATGTTTATGCAAGAAGCCAAGAAACGTAACAACATACCTGCACTCTTAACATTGCATAACCACAAAAGGTTACCAGAACCTCAAGGTGCCGCAACTTGCATAGAGTTTTGCTAACAGACTGGTCTTCCAAACATATGTCACAGTCTTCACTATTGCCAACAGAAATTTCACTGGCACTTATAGGAAGATGAGGAATCTGCAATCACAGATGGTTGATGTTAGGTAGTAGTTAAGGTGATTCATGCATTATCACCAGATGACCCTAATGAAGAAATGCACAGGAGTCACCAGATGACGCACATGCAAGTTCATTCACATTTGAAATACTGAAAGATCCTATCAAGATGTTAAATAAGACAAAAGGATTTTGCAAAACCACAGAGAATGGCTTGCAAGTTGCAACTATTAGTCGCAGTCATCGAACTGAGAAAAATTCCATTAAAAGCTCACTAACAGTTCAGCTTTCTACTAGTGCTTTATTCAGGATCAGAAACGATGGTTCTTAATAATTCAACCAGCTTAATCCAAAAAACCATTACGTTCCCAGAAAAAGCGCCCCAACAATACATCAAGCACAAATAAATGATGCACAGAAAGATAAACTACCAATGAAGACTTGCATACCTTAAACTGCAATCATCAAGATTCAAGAACAACGAGATTTCTTACTTTTACTATTCCTATTACCAAAGCAACTTGCAAAGAAATCACACTCAAGAGTTGCTTCTCTTTGAAATAACAGAAACATGTCTCAGCAAATCACTCAAGTTGAGGCTCACAATGCTAGAGGCATGATCAAAGTGGTAAAAAAGCTAACTTGAAATGTTCCCAAAGAACCACCAAACCTTTCCAGTAAGCTAGCATGCCCCATAAGCTCTAAAAATGGCAGAAATGCTAACATGACCAACGCAACTACCAAACCAAAGCCACCAACAATTAAACTACAGGCCAGGTATCTGCAGCCTGCCCAGCACCAAGAATCGCCAGTCCTGAAGCCCTGGTGAACAGGTGCTGAATGTTTCGGTTAATTCTCGAAAACCATTAAGAACTGGTGCACTTGATGCAAGCAAGCTCTGAAATGGTAGAAATGCAAATATCCTTATGCCAAGAACCATCAAGAAACCGCACAGACCGAATGAACATTGAGGTTCAGAACCATCAAGAACCGGCGCAAGCAAGCTCTAAAATGGTAGAAATGGATATTACCGAACGCCAAGAACCATCAAGAAACCGAGAATTCGCCTCCAACGAGCACAAGATGGAATCTTGACAAGAATGGAGAACCACAGAGTCAACCACATTATTCACGCACCTGCGAGTACTGCGACAGCAGCTTCGCCCACGGCCCCCGCCGCGATCGCGTCCTCCTGCTGCCCTCCGCCGCCTCCGCCGGATGCACCTTAGGCACGGTCGCCGCCTCCGCCTTCCCCGCTTCTCCATCTGCACCAAAGCATCCAAAGCCGTAAAACCCCCGCCCCAATCCCACCAAACCCTAGAGCCCAACAGCGCACCAAAACCATCACCTTCACACGCCGCAGCCTCCACCGCCTCCTCCTCCGCCGCCGCCGCGGCCGGCGGCGTCTCCGCCTCGGGCAAGGACGCCTCAGGATCCACCTGCGAAGCTAGCGTTAGATCAACCCGAAACATCCAATCGGGACGGAAATTCTCGCGGGGGGTGGAGCTCGAGGAGCTCACCTTGGAGCGCTTGGTGGGAGAGGCGGAGGACGTGGACGGCAAGGGGGAGGGCGGCGACGGGCGCTTCCCACCGCCCCTGCCCCTGCCCCTGCCCCTGCCTCCACCACTAGCGGAGCTCCGGCCACTCTCCATGGCGGTCGCCGGCGACGAGGGTTTCCTTTCCTTTTTTGGAAAGGAAATGGAATGGAACTCTCTCTCTCTATATATCTGGATTTCTTTTCTTGTTGCGGAAGCTTTTTTTTTTAAGCGAGGAAATACGTCAGTGAAGGGTAGAGAAGGAGAGCTTTTATAAGAGGATAGATTAGATGAGATGATTTCCATCTATATTTTATTTATTCGTTTGTTCTTAATTATTTATTAGTAGGACAGAGTCACCTGCCAGGTACCACTCTCTTTCACTTTCTTGAAGTCTATCCTTCGTTTCCAGGAATTATTTTGGAGGTTTATCTCTGTTTCCTTTTTCAGTTTGATGGATTGCATCGGCCATGTGATTTTTTTCTCTAAAATAATTACTTTCTATACAAAACTTACAAAATCATCACCGCAAAACATCTTTTCGTATGTAGACCCAAGATACAAACCCTCCTAAATTAGCAAAATTTGTACAAACTTTGTTGTAGAGTTGGGAAAAAAATTATTAGGGGCTAAAACCATGGGCTTTTGCATTAGGCCGACAAATGCGAGTGCCATGTTTGTTCAATAATAGTAAAAGATACATGTGGTGCATACGGCCAATAATATATATTTGGTCAATATCTAGTGCAAACCATTTTTACTGTATAAATTCGTGAAAATCACATGTATAAGTTAAATTCAAAAAATTACCATACATAGGGAAGTGAGCTTCTATAATTCTGTAAAATTTTAAGACCAAAATTAATCGCTTTTGAACGATATGGAAAAGACAAATTCGGTCTGAATAGAAGAATTACTCGTATCGTTGCTTGTCAATTTCATAACTTTCTAATGCAATTGAGTTTGGTCTTAAAATTTTACACGGTTGTAGAAACTCACCTCCCCTACATATGGTAATTTTTTAGATATTTTTAAAACTTGTACATGTGATTTTTATGGATTTTACACGATAAAAATGATTTACACGAGGTATGTCCAACATAGCAAACATGTGACATATCAAGTTTGTTTAGTTAGCAAATAACCTCCACGAGTGCCCACTTGGTGCGAAGTGAATTTTTGGCAACACAACAAATGTATTATGTGATAAGAAAAACAAATACCCTCCTTGAGTGCCCACTTGGTGCAAAGTAAATTTTTTTGGAAGCACAAGAGATGTATTGAGTGACCAAAAGTATTTATTAGTGAAACAAATACCCTCCTCGAGTGTCCACTGTGCAAAACATTTATTGGCAGCACAATAGATGTATTGCACGACCAAACCTATTCATTAATGAAACAAATACCCTCCTCGAGTGCCCAATGTGCGAAACACAACAGATATCTTATGTGACCAAAACTATTCATTAGTGAAACAAAATACCCTCCTTGGGCGACCATTAATTTGATGTGAAAGCCATTTTTTAGTATCACAATAGATGTATTGCATGACCAAAACTATTCATTAATGAAGCAAATACCCTTAAGCACCACTTGGTGTGGAGTGCATTTTGGCAACACAGTAGATGTATTTCATTAGCAGAACAAATACCCTCCTACAAAAACATGAATTCGGTTAGCTAGTGATGGTTTAGCCAAAACATGCATTGATCGACCACGTAGTATAAACATGGATAAATCATAGGATATGTTTATGTATTGTATATCGAACAAGTCACACATAAATTTTATCCGTATAGTTAGATATAAACAAGGAGGGACCGACTAAAATGACGGATTTGTATATACATCTTCTGAGCTCATACCACTACTACAGATCAGGCCTTTCATACCAATCCATCAGTCCCGGTTGGATTTGAACCCGTACTGATGAGGGCTTCAGTACAGGTTCATTGGCTACAGGACTGTCGTAGGCTTTTAGTACCGGTTCAGAATACTAACCGTATCGATGTCTCACATCGCATCTGGGTTCGGTTATTTAACCGCATCGATGCCTCGCTTGAGGAAAGTTCAAAAGGAATGCATATTCTATATATATCAAGACGCTGATGGTAGGTGGGTTGGTTAGAAGGGTGAAGCTGGAGTCACGAGGTTCCAGGTTCGAGTCTTGGGTTCGCCATATTTTTTAGACCGTAGGAGGGTCTATGACCTTTAGTCCTGGATGGGCTGTCCCGGTTTGGCAACCGGGACTAAATGTCGTTTCCCTGGTAGTGTACAATGTCTATATTGTAGGACTCAATTTCATGCCTAATAAAAAGAAAAAAAAAGACTCAATTATGAATGAAACCTAAACTCAATTACATAAAATTCATGTCAATTGTAAGACTTTTGATCACTTCTAAACTGTTGTCGTGCCCTTTCAAGCCAAAAGGCCAAGCTCGAGTTCATTCGAGTCCATTATCTTGAGCCAAAGCGTAGTTTGCTCCAATATCGAGCTCAAGCCAGGGTAGCCTGGTTAGGCTCGCTTGAACTAGGCTCAACAAATTTAGCATGTTCCAAACCTTTTTACAGATAAGACTCAGGTGTGTTTGGTTTCTTGCACCACCCTAGCCTGTCCTATATGAGCCATCCTAGCTAGCTTTGGTCTGGCTAAGTAGATGCAAGTTGAGTTGTCTCGTTGATTGTTTATGTTGAGCTTGGTTGTGCTAAGAAGTTTGGTTGGTTGCATTTAAGATTGAATGGGATAGTTGGATACAAGAGATGGTATTTGGATGGTAGCATATTCCCATAGTTTGATGACCTCTTGCATAGGGTGAGATTACCCCCTTATACCTAAAATAAGAGTATGAATGACATGTACTTCCATGACCTCTACAATTACAAGTTATATTACTAACCAATCTTAGGCTAATTAATTACTAACCATAGTAGTCAAAGAAGCAACCTTTGGTCAAGATAATATTGTTTTTTGTATGATGAAAGCAATAACACATTGCCAAGCATCAAACATCTCGCATCAAAGGAGATGATGGAATAAAGTCTTGGAAGAATGGGGAGAGAACAAGCATTGCATCGTCTACGTGCCAACTCATCTATCTACGTAGAAAACACAATAGTATGAAATGATTAGTCCCAAATACTATAGGATGGTGCTCACACAACCTTATTGCAATCACAATTAATTTTCTTCTCCCACATACATGAATTCCGCGGCTACAACATCAAAGGATGCGCCTCCCGGTGGAATACCATTATAGACCAATGGACGCAATGCTCAGAAAAATTTGCAATTGTAGCAAACTTGTACATCATTTACTCACAATGCATTCAAGAGCATCGGCACAATTCAACAAACAAACATAACATGTTGTAAACACTAATAAGACAAAGCAAACATAACATACTAACAGTCATGTGCTGGTTATTTTGCATGGGCTGGTATGATGTAGGCATAATAGGCAACCAAACAAGACCATCTAGTGAGAAAGTATTGAAAGCATCTAGGCCCCCTAATTTTTGAGTAAATATGATTATGGGGTTTTAGTGTTGATGATCAAGTCAATGCCCCGTGGTGATGAGGAAAACTTGATTGGGTATCTAAGAAGGCTTCATGCAAAATGGTCAAGATTAAGGACCCTTGTTACTAGTTTTGGCTTGGGAGATGGTTCAAGCCAAGTAGCTAGGGTAGCTTTAGATTTGCCGTACTATAAAGGGGATCATGCACAAGTGAGAACCTTGGTTCATAGGCTTGTTGTTGAGATTGCTTGAGTCAATGTCATTTCAAAGAAATTTCCCCACTCAAATCAATCCTACACCCAAACAAATAGTATGCCATTCATGCCGGAAAACTTCACATACTATACTTTAGTCCGACGCTATCTCTCAGCAAAATTCCATTCACACCAGACCCACATTGTTTCTTCTATTCTTTAGTCCGATGCTCACTTAGCTAAATCTCATTCCCGTCGGACCCAAATATTCATTATCTATTCTTTAGTCCGGCGCTCTCTCAGCTAAATTCCATTCACGTCGGACCAACCTGATCTCCTTTGAAAATATGTTCACAGAACTAAGTCTATGCGGACCTTTCTCTTCGGTCAAGACCGAAAGACACTTGTACAAAAATCAAACCAAGCATACGCCATTTACGCCGGACCGTCTTCTGCTGACTCAAATCAAGTCCGGTACTAACTCATGTTTATGCTGGACCAACCTTTTTCTTAGTCCGACGCAAATGCGTATCTCTCGGTTATTTATCTTTTGCATTCCAAAAGTCCGCCGGATTAAGCTCCTTCTAAAATTCCTTCTACGACAGACCAGACAAATTCAATCTGACGCAAACATGCAATTCTCAATTCTCACATCGGACTCAATACATTTTCAAAGCCTATGTTCGTGCAAATGATCGTTTCTACATTTTTGGTCCCGAGTACAAAGAGCGGTTTGTGAAGCTTAATCAAGCTAAGTCTGTGGCAGTTGAGCTTAGCCGATTTTTGACAGTCTGACATGTCCAACGACTAGCTAGTGTGGTAGTTGTAACAGTTAGCTCCTATTCAAATAGCTATACAAGCTCATTCAGGGTATTCCTTGGTTAGATTTTTTCATCTCCTTGATATTTTAGCATCTTAGATAGGGAAATTTTTAAATGGAAACCCAAAAAAACCCCCAAAAAAAAATTTTCCAAAAAATTTTTTGGGGAAAAAAAAAAAAAAAACCCCCTTTTTGGGGGGCCGCCCAAAGGCCCCCCTTTTTCCCCCTTTTCCCCCCCGGGGATCCCAAAAAAGGGGGCCCCCCCCCTTTTTTTTTAAAAAAAAACCCCCGGAAAAAAAAAACCCAAAGGAAAAAAAAGGGTTTTTCCCCCCCCCCCCGGGGGGTTTTTAAAAGGGGGGTTAAAAAAACCCCCCTTTTTGGGGAAAAATTTCCAAAAATTTTTGGGGTTTTTTTTTTGGGGGGGGGGGGGGGGGGGGGTTTTTTTTTCCCCCCCCCCCCCCTTTTTTTTTGGGGAACCAAAAATTTTTTTTAAAAAAAATTTTTTTAAATTGGTTTTTTTTTTTTTTTAAGGGGAAAAAAAAGGGTTTTTTTGGGAAAAAAAATTTTTTTAATTTTAAAAAAATTTTTTTTTAATTTTTTGGGGGAAATTTTTTAAAAAGGGGTTTTTTTCCAAAATTATTTTTTTTCCCCCCTTTTTTTTTGGGTTTCCCTTTTTTTTTTAAAATTTTTAAAAACCAAAATTTTAAAAAAAAAAACCCCTTTTTTCCCCCAAAAAAACCCCCAAAAAAAAAATTTTTAAAAAAAAATTTAAAAAAAACCCCTTGGGGCCCAAAAAATTTTTGGCCAAAATTTTTAAAAAAAAGGGGGAAATTTTTTAAAAAATTTTTTTTTGGAAAAAAATTTTTGAAAAATTTTTTTTTTTTTGGGTTTTTGTTTGGGTTTTTAAAAAAAAACCCCCTTTTAAAAAATTTTAATTTTTCCCTTTTTTGGGGGTTTTTTAAAAAAATTTTAAAAAAAATTAAAATTTTTTTAAAACTTTTTTTTTTTTAAAATTTTAAAATAAAAATTTTTCCGGAAAAAAATTAAAACAAAGGGGGAAAAAATAATTTAAAACCCCTTTTTTTTAAAAACCCCCCAAAAAAAAAAAAAACCCCCTTTGGGGGCCCCAAAAAATTTTTTGGGGGGGGAAAAAATTTTTTGGGAAAAAAAAATTTTTTTTTTCCCCCCCCAAAACCCGAAAAACCCCTTTTTAAAAAAAACGGAATTTTAAAAATTTTTTAAAAAAAAATTTTTAAAAATTTTTTTTTTGGGCCCAAATTTTTTGGGGGGAAAACCTTTTTAAGGGGTTTCCCAAAACCCTTTTTGGGGCTTTTTTTTTTAAAAAAATTTAAAAGGAAAAAAAAAAAAAAAAGGGAAACCCTTTTTTAAAAAAACCTTTGGACCTTTGAAAAAAAACCGGGTTTTTTTTTAAAAAACCAAAACCCTTTTTTTAAATTTTTAAACCAAAGGGCCCCCCCTTCGGTTTTTGGGGAAACCCCCCCCCCCCAAAAAAATTTTTTTTTTTTTTAAATTGGAAAAATTTTTTTTTTTTTGTTATTTTTTTTTGGTTTGGGAAAAAAAATTTGGGTTTTTTTTTGGAATTGGGGGGGGGGGGGGGGGTTTTTTTTTGGGGGTTTTTTTTGGGGTTTTTTTTAAAAACCCTTTCCTTTAAATTGGGAAAATTTGGGGGGGCCCCCCCCTTTAAAAAAAAACCCAAAAAAAAAAAAAAAAAAAGGGAAAAAAAAAAAATTTTTGGGTTTTTTTTTTTTGTTGGGCCCAAAACCAAAAGGGCCCCATTCCAACCAAAAAAGGAATTTAAAGGGAAAAGGAGGGGAAAGGTTGCAACCCCCAAAAAATTTTTTAAAAACCCGGAAAAACCTTTTTGGTTTTGCCCCCCCTATTGGGGTTCCCAAATTTTTAAAAAAAATTTTTTTTTTTTTTTCCCCTTTTGGGGGGGTTTTTAAATTTTAAAAAAAAAGGGGGGGAAAATTTTTTGGAAAAAATTTTCCCAAAACCCTTCAAAGGGGAAAAAAAAAAAAAAAAAATGGAAAAAAAAAAAAAAAAAAAATTAAAAAAAATTTTTTTAAAAAAAAAAAAAATTTTTTTTTTGGGGGAAAAATTCCCCTTTTTTAAAAAAAATTTTTTTGGGAAATTGGTAAATTTTGGGGGGGGAAAGGGGTTTTGGGCCCCTTTTTTCCCAAAATTAAAAATTTTTTTTTTTTGGGGGGCCCAAAATTATTTAAAATTTTTTTTTAAAATAAAGGGGGAAAAAAAATTTGGAATAATTTTTAAAAATTTTGGGAAAATTTAAAAAACCCCCCCCAAAAAAAACCCACCCAAAAAAAAAATTTTTCCCAAAAAAAAAAAAATTTTAACCCAAAAAATTTTTTTTAAAAAAACCCCCAAAAATTTTTAAAATTTTTAAATTTTTTTTTTGGGGGGGGAAAAATTTTTTTTTTGGGAAAAATTTTTAAAAAAGGGAAAAAAAAAATTTTTTTTTTTAAAAAGGTTTCCAAGCCCTTTTAAAAGGGAAAATTTGGAAAAAAAAAAAAAAAGGGGGGCCCTTTAAAAATTTTTGGGGGTTTTTTGTTTTCCCCCCCCTTTTTAAAACCCCTTTTTTTTAAAATTTTTTAAATTAAAAACCCCCCCAAAAACCCTTTTCCCCCGGGTTTTTCCAAATTCCTTTTTTAAAAAAATTTCCCCTTTAAAATTTTTTTTTTTCCCCGGGCCCCCCTTTTTTAAAAAGGGGGTTTTTTTTTTTCCCCCTTTAAAAAAAAAAAACCCTTTAAGGGGCCCCCGGGAAAAACTTTTTTTTTTTAAACCCTTTTTCCCCAAAGGGTTTTTTTTTTTTAAAAGGGGGTTTTTTAAATTTTGGGGAAAACCAAATTTAAAAAATTTTTAAATTTTTCCCTCCCTTTTTAAAATTTTAAAAAGGGGGGAAAAAAAGGGCCCCCTTTTTTCCCCCAAAATTTTTTTTTTTTCCCTTTTTAAAAAAAAATTTTGGGATAAACCCTTTTTGGAAGGTTTTCAAAGGGTTAAAGGAAAAAAGAAATTTTTCCCCCAAAAAAATTTTTTTTTTTTAAAAAAAAAAAAAAACCAATTTTTTTTTTTTTTTTAAAAAAACCCCAAAAAAAAGGCCCCCAAAACCAAAAAATTTTTTTAAAAAAATTTCTCAAAAAAAATTTCAAATTTAAACCGAAAAAAAAATTTTTAAAAAAAAAAACCCGGGAAAAAAAACCCCCCCCTTTTAAATTTAAAATAAATTTTGTTTTTTAAACAAAAAAAAAAAAACCTTTTTAAAAAAAACCCAAAATTTTTAATTTTTTTTTTCCCCCCAAAAAAAAAAATTTTTTTTTAAAATTTTTAAAAAGAAACCCAAAATTTTTTTAAAACCTTTAATAATTTTGGGGCCTTTTTGGGGGGAAAGGGTTTGGAAATTTTCCCAATTACCCCTTTTTTTTAAAAAAGGGGGGGAAAAATTTTTTTCCCCCTTTCCCAAAAAAGTTTTTTTAAAAAAAAAAAAAAAAAATTTTTTTCCCAAAAAAATTTTTTTGGGGGCCCGGGGGGGAAAACCCCGGGAAAAGGGTTTGGGGGCCCCCCCTTTTGGATGGTTTTTTCCCCCCCCTTTTTTTCCCCGGGGCCCGGGAATTTTTCCTTTTTCCCCCCTTAACCGGAAAAAAGGGGGTTTGTTTCCAAAAAAAAAAAAATTTAAAATTTAAAGGGGGTTTTCCAAGAAAACCCCCCTTTTTTTGGGGGAAAAAAGGGGGGGTTTCCTTTTCCCCATTCCCCTTTTTAAAACCAAAAATTTTTTGGGAAACCCTTTCCCCCGGGGGTTTTTCCCAAAAATTTTTAAAAATTTTTTAAAAAAAAAAGGGGGGGAAAAAAAACCCCCAATTTTAAAAAAAAAGGGGAAACCCCTTCCCCCCCCCCCCAAATTTGCACCGCCATCGGGTAGGAGCTAAAGAGGGAAATTCAATGAAAGATTATGTCAATCTCGGCCGGCCGCATGCATAAAAGTTGCATGTTGATCCAAAGGGCACTAATGACCGAGATGTCTTGTAGGTAAAGTTGAGCACCTCCGCAGAGTGATATCAATGGTATTCAATACGCCTGCTTCCTTTGCTAATGAAGCCGAAGTTAATTTAGGTGATTCTCAGAATCGCCACCGTAGCTTTTATAATTAAAACTTGTCGAATGTGAACTTGCAGATAAACCCCCTTGTTATACTGCTATTTATGGTTTGTGTTTCAAATGTAAAATGAAAAAGTGATATTTACAACTTGCATCCACAATACTTAAAACTCAGGCCTACCTTTTGTTTATCCTCGCATGTAATATTCAGAATTTCGTGTGGTTTGTTGAGTACGGTTGTGTACTCACCCTTGCTCCCAATCCCTCTTTAGATTTCAAATGAAGTCGGGCGATCTCCGTAAGACCGTAGATGACGATGTTATTTGATTTTGAAGGCCTTGATCTATCTCGCTGCAAGCCTTTCCTATGTGTGTTCTCAGATGTATTCTTGCCACCGCACCTTTTGTAAAACTCGTCGTTAGGCACTTAAATTATCTTTAAAATATTCAGATTTGCTTTTATGTCTTGCAATGTACGCTTGGTTACTCATACCTAAATTCTCAGTAGAGTGGATGATTTATACGCACCCTAAAAAGAGCGGTCCGTGACATTTATACCGTTCAAAGTTGAAACAAATAAGTAGGTGATCCTCGTTTTCTCTCCAAAAATTTGGACATGAAACAAACCGAAGAATGTGATTTCAGCTGCCGACCACTGATAATGATGAGAGGATAACTAGCGATAGTGCAGATAATGCCGGAGGAGGTAATCTGCAGGTAGACACTTGCCCTGTACTTAAATTCTCGAGTGCTGTGTCGAGATACCAAGACACGTATCCTAATTTTTAGAATTTCGAGAGGCGTGAATTTCAAAATGAACTCATCAAGGGTGACCATATAGAACCCAATTGTAACACTCACATTAGGATACGTGAGTCCTAATGTTTTTTTTTAGTAGTTTAGTCCTCTAGATTTTTTTTACCGTTTCATTTGCTAACTAAAGTTTAATATGGGACTTTTATAAATAAAAAAGATACTAATACGATTAACCCTAAGTGAATTGTTGTTGAAATTATTTTATTTGAGTTCCTTGTACTTGGAATTATTTTTCAGAATTTTGTGGTAATTTTTCAATTGCATTTGCTATTTTATTTGAATTGTTTTGTATTTTCTGCATTTTTTAAAAAGAAATCTAATTAAAATACTAGAAATGGCTCGTGGGCCGAAACCCAACCTTCTTCATTAATATAAGAGAATCCTCCGCGAATAAAAGGTGTGCTCGCAATACCCCATTGGCCTTTGGGCGGTAAATCACTGTTCACACTTTTCATCAACAAATCCACCGATTCCACCCATACCAGACTGAGTCCAATTTTATTCATATTCAGCTCCAAAGCAGCATATCCCTCATTGCCCAACACTCTGTTCTGCATCAAATGTGACATCTCATACGCCAAGAGCATTTTTTTTATGGAAGACAACAGCATGTTGTTTCTCCCAACTGAATATATAGCATCTCAACGGAACTTAGTTTACTACAAAGTCATGAAACAGTGTAAGATCACGGATTCACGGGTACTAGGAACGAATACAAGAATGAAGTTATATAAAACTGCCACTATACACCTCAAAATTTTGCCGGACCTCACCAAGATACATACAACTTGAGGTGGCTACACATCATTATTTTCATGGCCACTACATCTATGCAAAGCCAACTGAAGGTGATTTCTTATTCCCATATCAATTTTTTTTTTCTACATGCAAAGGTACAATGCCTATAGCCAAATGACTGTATCTCCGTAAGAACAGCAAAACTTAATGATGTAATCTTGACTCAAATCATCAACTAAGAAAATTTGGCTGGGGCAGCTGCTCTGAAGGGAGCAGAGAAAACCCGACTGATTTGGGCACGCCAAATTTGTGATTGCCTGCCTAGGGGTAGTATAGAAACTGTACAAATGGTGCAGTTTTATGTCCACCTACAGGAAGTAGCTCAGTGTTTTCTCCTTCCTAGACCCGCCTTCGCCATACAGGTCGTTCCACTGGATAAGTTCACTCATGTTTCTTGAGTCAGATGATATGCTAGCACATACCTACAAGTAAATAATGCAACTGTTTATCATCTGCTCAATAAGCAGTTAAAAATCCTAGTAGCGAGTTAGCAAGGAATTGAAATAAGTACCACACTATGCCCTCACCTGCTCATGGGCAAATTTGAAGTCATTCATTCTAAGAGGGCGAATGTCCTCACTTCCATACAATGGAGGCTCAGGCCTACCTTCAGCTCTCGCTAAACTCTTCTCCTGTGCAAAAAGGTGTGACTTTAGACACACACACACAAACACACACACACACACACACAGAGAGAGAGAGAGAGAGAGATTCTGTGCGGACCATTTTTTCCTTCGCCATGATTTCATGAATGGGGCATTGTGCTGCGGTTACACAGAAATTCTGGGGAAAAAGAAGCTCAATGAGAAGTTGCCAATTCCTTCTCATTGCTGATGAGTACAGGAAAGGCACACCAACAGCAACATACCTTCAAGTCACTTCCTGAATATCCATCAGTCATATTGGCAAGTGATTCAAGATCCACATCTGGTGCCAACGCTTCTTTGGACAGTATCACTTTCAAAATCTTCTCTCTATTTGATGCATCAGGTAAGTTCACCATTAATCTGCCAATAAGAATCAGTGCCAACGGTTAATTAGCAGACATAAACCTGTAAGGGATTGTAGAAGCTACCTGCGAGGGAACCTTCGAATGACAGCCTCATCGAGGTCAAAAGGTCTATTTGTGGCTCCAAGAACTAATACACGTTCTTTCTCTTTGGTACGCAACCCATCCCAATTCACCATAAATTCATTTTTCATCCTGCGCATGCCTTCATGCTCTCCTGGATTTTCTCTCTTTCCTAGCATACTGTCAACCTGTTAAAAAGTCACATGTAAGCACAACACACTCTTAACAAGAAAAAAGAGTAAATAATGATAATAGTATTCATTTGCTTGTGCACCTCATCAACGAATATTACAGCAGGAGATATTTTACTTGCCAAAGAGAAAACGGCCTTTACACATTTCTCTCCTTCCCCAAGCCACTGAAAAAAAGAGATGAAAATTGCATGAAATTTAACAGGAAAGCACACAAAAGTAGCACACAACTGTTATTTTGGTTGAACAGTACCTTTGACATGATGCTTGACATTGATATGTTGATAAAGTTTGCACCTGCTTCAGTAGCCACTGCTTTCGCAAGCATTGTTTTACCTGTGCCAGGAGGCCCAAAGAGCAATATACCCTTCGAAGGCTGCCATAAAGAAATGGATTGGTAACACTCCCAAGATTTCAACATAACCAAATAGAATTGCTAGCTAACAGACAATATAATAAAGTGACATATACACCTTCTAAACAGTTTTTTTTCCAAGTATGATATCTAGCTGTACATACAGCACACAAGTGACAGCGGTAACGAAATTTATCTCACAGAACTTCAGATATTATCCCACAGCAAAAAAATATAAATAGAAGAAAATCAGAAAGTTTTTCGATCACCATCCTACGCTCCAGTTACTGCAGTCATACCAGTGAGCAAATCATGACAATTTTGTATCTCTTTTTTTTTTTTTTTTGGGGTGGGACCAGATTTATAATTGTAATTTGAACATTAAAGGACAACTTGTATATGTTTTAACAAAGCGACTTTGATATTTAGAATGAGATGTTCTTGGTTTTGTTATGACATTATCAAAATTGAATAGATGAAAATGCTTATAACTTATAAGTCATAGTCACATATATGTTGAAGGATAAAGAAAACTGGATAATTAATCCCAATTGTCACTTATGTTCAGGTGTATGGGTCATTCGTTCCACCACGAATCTTGACAACATGTTAACACTATGCTTAAAGGCAATACCCAATTCGCCTTGCTGAATTTACGTGAGTACCTTCATTAGCTGGCCTTTCCAGAACAATTCAGGTCTTTGTAGAGGGACCATAACCAATTCTTTTAATGTGTCTTTTACATTCTCCAGGGCTCCAATATCGCAAAGGTAACTCCAATATCATTAGGTGTGACAACATCTGCCAGAAGTTTGCTCTCAAACTCGTTCTCCGTGACCACATCCTGAAAAGAACAAATTACGTGAATAGATGGTACTTAAAACTAGGAAGAGGCGGCGCAGGCACGCGGAGGCGGACCTTCAGCTTTCTTCTTTGACCTCTTGTTATCACTTTGCATGTTCAGTACTATGCTGAGTCCAAGCTTGAGGCTGTATCCGCAACACTAACTTAGCATTCCACAGAAAAGACTGATTGAAAGTTTATTTTGAGGTGCCACAAAACATTAGCATCATCTTTTTTTTACCTTTCACTTGAAAGTACAACTTTGGCATCCTTGGATGTGTTGGGTTTGTTGTGCTGAAGGTGATAACTAAGAGCATATCCAACAACCTTATCCACACCTGAAATAAATTGGAAAACCATAAGTTTTCAGTAAATATGTTTATTACTGAAAAAATATTAATAATTGGTCCATAACCAACAATGGAAGGAACAACTTACTATCATTAGTCAGTAATTGGTCTTCGATGTGTAATTCTTCAAGGTCATTGCATTCGATTCCACTGCGGGTCAGAAACTACATTGACAGAAGTCACAGAACAATGTAACAAGCATATCATTGTCGAAGATGCCACTTACAAAGTTCACAGTTCTGATTAGGGATGAAAAGAACAGTGGAAGACATTATCATAAAGGTATCAGAGGATAGCATTCTAGCAAATGTTGTCCCACATTTAGAGGTGGCATCGATGAGGATATTTTAAAACACTGATTACAAGAAGGAAATAATTTTTTAAGGACATAAAACATGCAGATTGGTAAAAGCAATATATTACTATGGTACAATATAACGAATTTATATTCATAATTAATTTTGTGTAATGGGCATCATATACATAAGTTCACATGTCAATCAGATGGCAAGTTAGAGTGAAACCATGCAATAAGTTTCTCGAGCAAACAATCCTACACGATACATTTATTGTCCCAAACCCCAATAGAACATTCCTGTCAATATGTTTAAAGAATGCCTTGTCTGAAGCTTACCCTACTTAATATTAAGAACATTGGCTTTAGCTTTAAGGGTTTCAGCATCACGTTCTAGCTGTTGCTTCCATTGTGATAGCTGTGCTTCATTCTGTGGGGAAAAACTCTAGGTTAAACAAAGTACTATCTACAAGCATCATGGGTAACAAAATTGGTAATAGATGACATTACCTGTGGAAGTTCAATGGAAATTTTATTAGGGAAAAACTTATCTAGATGCTTCATTGACTTTGCAGCATCTTTGTTTCTTTCACGTGACTTACTTATCGGATCCTGCATTTGCAAGCATACGTTAGAGAAGCTCTTAAGTATTCTACATCATGCATCTTTATATACCTAGAAAAAAGCGTAAAAAAAAGGATGAAAATATTACCAATAAAATGTCAATTAGTGCCTTGTTGCTACTAGCAAGCCCCGGAAAATATAATCCTCCAGGACGTGACTACAAAACAGTCAAGAGCACTCTGTTAACATACATTCAACAAAAGAAAGAAAGCTGAGGAAAAGAGAGGGGAGAGGGGGATATTTGTTGAAAGCCAACAGGTGAATTCAACAATCCTCCAATGAAAGGACTTGTCTTAGGTTAGTCTAAGGTGCCAAAACGTCACCCAAACCACCTAGGTTGTGTTTGTTCGGAGATTTGATTTAATCTTTTTTCGACTATAGGGCTTCACCCTATCTAAGCATCTCTTGAATTCTACCTCAAACATGCTAAAGTACCCATAGCATCTTAGCCCTTGTGCTACAAATTTCATTTTATTTCCTAAAGAATATGTAGTATACCTTATCTTTGTGGCTTTCTGTCTGAGTGTGGGATCCAATTATCAGAACACCAGGTGGAAGTTCGCTCCTTAGAGATGCACACGAGTCTGTATTTTCGGTGAATGATTTCTCTACATCCTTAAGTAACACAATCAAAGTGCCACTTTTGCTTTCTTCTGAAATGACCTGAAAGACAATGAAAACCAAATTATTGCAGGCAGTAAAAGATTAAATTTCAGCAACTCTGATCACTTAAAACAGATATACCTCAATTAACTTGTCTATAGCAAGATTCTCATCTTCTTCACAACCAGAAGAGACTGGGCGAAGTTCAGCGGCTGTAGAAATGTCAAACAGTGAATCATAAATAAGACCAAAGGAGTATCGGCAGGTAACCAAAATGCTCATTGCATCGGGTGTTTGGACTAACCAGGGCAAAAGAAGCCATGATATTTCACACAAACCTCCAAGATCATTACCATCAGGGATCTGCTTGTCAAATCTAACTCCAACTTTAGAGGACCTATTGGTTTCAAAGGCAAGCACCACGCTGCCCTGACAACCTTTAGTTGGGCCCCTGCAAATCAACAAAACAATTTATCAATCTAGTTAAAGGAAGTATTTTATGAACAACAAAGAGATTTTGTCTAAAAAGATCGAGTACACTATAATTTATATTTGAGTGCACGCCATGTAAGTGCGCAAGAAGTGCATACTCACGAAACACATTTAGTCAGCTTAAACTCCTCAGAGTGTGATGAGTTCCAAAATTTTATTCATTAAAAAGGTTCAAACGAGACTTTATTTTGAGTGTATCAAAGCTCAAGGACACATGTATCTTTGGAGCTTGTTGTCTGGGTGAGATATATAAATCCACTTCAAAACCCATATAACAAAAAAAATTGATTAAAAAATAACAAAAATCAACAGAGATCTAAGATGTGGAAATGTTATGTCAAATGAAAGAGAGACGCAAAGCTGTCAACAAAGATACCTCGGTGTGCCTAAGGATGATCTCTGAATTTGACCAATATACTTTACCCTATCCCCTGCACAAGGAGAAAGATATTAAGGCTCAAATAAAGGTTATGATAACATTTTAACTGAACAGAATTAAAGCAAAAGGGTGCCAAAAAACCTTCTCTAAAAAAGTGTTTCTTGGATGTTGCCATTGATGAATCCTGATTAGGCAAAGATGCAGAATAAGGAAAGGATGTCCCCAAAATATCAGCTTCTGCACTAGAAGTTGGTGCATCAGGTAAGGAAGAATGATGCTGATCTCCTGACTTATCAGCCCTACTGACATCCTTCAGGGATTCTGGAACCTTGAAAGGTTTCTGAATAGATTTTTTTTTCAATATGTAATGCATAAATTTCAGTTGAGATATTCCGCACTTGAAGAACCATAAAAGTTTGGAGTATGTTTAGATTAATATTCAGTAGTAGGGTAACTAATGGAAAACTTACATCAGGCAGCTGAAGAGAATCAACAATGAGAAGTCTAGCACCAAAATGCTTTGCAAGGGCCTTTATCAATGTTTCCTGATAAATTTCAGAACCTAGAAGCATGTTTGTGCAAAATTGTTAGATAAGTATTGAAAAGCAAGCATCAGGAAATAGCCAAGCATGGAGTACATTAGCACATCTCCAGGACCTTAGTTTATCTCAATGAAAGAAACAAAAGGTGAAAATTACCTGATGGACCAGCTAATAGAATTCGCTGGTTTATTGATGAAATTCCTGATAAGTTTTTGGTGAACTTCTTTTTCATGTGTATGAATGCAGGTGATAAAAGTACATTCTTTGTATTCTCACTGCATGAGATGAGTTGACGACAATGAATAATCAGAAATAATGGATAGCTGTCAAAACAAATCAGCTAAACATTAATCCAGAAGTAGCATGCTACGATTACCTGAGATAATACGGGAAATTCTCAAAAGTAACTTCAATATCATTTGGGCTAAGAATTCCATGTTTCAGCTCATCCTTAAAGGTTTGGCGTCTGCTTGGAGGTATAGTGGCTGAGGGACTAAGATCCCTGATGCAATCCCTCTGATCTTCAAGAGCTTCAAAAAGATCACCAGTCAAGTCGACCTCATATAAAGTTGATTGTACAATCACAGAACTAGCCTTATCTTATGAATGTGCTTACCGATATCTGTAGCAACATGAGCATCAGATCCAATGTTATTATGCTGACTGGTGTCATTGGCAGTAACATCTGGATGAGGGCACCAATGTTAGAATGAAGCACATTAGCATTTTCCCCATTCTCAAATTCCTTGTCAGGGCCGATGCCCATTCCCCGACTTTCTAACTTACCAGATGCAGATGACACCATTGACCACACTAGTCTTTGGTTATTCACTCCAGTTGATGCAGCAGGTACTGCTGATATGTCCGTCAAATGATTAGCCACGGATGCTAATAGAGGCCCAGCAACAGCTGAATTGTCACCTGTTCTGTTTTCTAATTGAGTGCTCTTGACATTAACCACTGGAGGCTCTAAAAGGGCAATAGCAGAGGTTCGCACTGTTTTAGTAACTTTATTATCGTTTAACGGATGCTGAAAAATCTTCCAGAGGGTTAAGGATCACTTCCAAGTGTTTTTAGCAAATCTGGCAGATGAAAGAAAAGGGCAAAGTATGGTGTACCAACAGAATATGATAAAAAGGATACATAGGCATGCTTGCCACATTGACCAAAAACAACTTCATCCCCTCCTGTAAGGGGAGATTTGGTGCCTGGAATAATTTTTTTCCCATTTACTAATACCTGACCCTTTTTGCCAGTGACTTCTAACTCACATTGACCTCCTAGCTGGAAGAAAAAACAACACAATGTTTATGCAAGAAGCCAAGAAACGTAACAACATACCTGCACTCTTAACATTGCATAACCACAAAAGGTTACCAGAACCTCAAGGTGCCGCAACTTGCATAGAGTTTTGCTAACAGACTGGTCTTCCAAACAT
The DNA here is from genome assembly GCA_036346375.1 of Guadua angustifolia. Lineage (NCBI taxonomy): Eukaryota > Viridiplantae > Streptophyta > Magnoliopsida > Poales > Poaceae > Guadua > Guadua angustifolia. The sequence goes on along the minus strand of CM070522.1, from coordinate 32,570,350 downwards.
ATGTCACAGTCTTCACTATTGCCAACAGAAATTTCACTGGCACTTATAGGAAGATGAGGAATCTGCAATCACAGATGGTTGATGTTAGGTAGTAGTTAAGGTGATTCATGCATTATCACCAGATGACCCTAATGAAGAAATGCACAGGAGTCACCAGATGACGCACATGCAAGTTCATTCACATTTGAAATACTGAAAGATCCTATCAAGATGTTAAATAAGACAAAAGGATTTTGCAAAACCACAGAGAATGGCTTGCAAGTTGCAACTATTAGTCGCAGTCATCGAACTGAGAAAAATTCCATTAAAAGCTCACTAACAGTTCAGCTTTCTACTAGTGCTTTATTCAGGATCAGAAACGATGGTTCTTAATAATTCAACCAGCTTAATCCAAAAAACCATTACGTTCCCAGAAAAAGCGCCCCAACAATACATCAAGCACAAATAAATGATGCACAGAAAGATAAACTACCAATGAAGACTTGCATACCTTAAACTGCAATCATCAAGATTCAAGAACAACGAGATTTCTTACTTTTACTATTCCTATTACCAAAGCAACTTGCAAAGAAATCACACTCAAGAGTTGCTTCTCTTTGAAATAACAGAAACATGTCTCAGCAAATCACTCAAGTTGAGGCTCACAATGCTAGAGGCATGATCAAAGTGGTAAAAAAGCTAACTTGAAATGTTCCCAAAGAACCACCAAACCTTTCCAGTAAGCTAGCATGCCCCATAAGCTCTAAAAATGGCAGAAATGCTAACATGACCAACGCAACTACCAAACCAAAGCCACCAACAATTAAACTACAGGCCAGGTATCTGCAGCCTGCCCAGCACCAAGAATCGCCAGTCCTGAAGCCCTGGTGAACAGGTGCTGAATGTTTCGGTTAATTCTCGAAAACCATTAAGAACTGGTGCACTTGATGCAAGCAAGCTCTGAAATGGTAGAAATGCAAATATCCTTATGCCAAGAACCATCAAGAAACCGCACAGACCGAATGAACATTGAGGTTCAGAACCATCAAGAACCGGCGCAAGCAAGCTCTAAAATGGTAGAAATGGATATTACCGAACGCCAAGAACCATCAAGAAACCGAGAATTCGCCTCCAACGAGCACAAGATGGAATCTTGACAAGAATGGAGAACCACAGAGTCAACCACATTATTCACGCACCTGCGAGTACTGCGACAGCAGCTTCGCCCACGGCCCCCGCCGCGATCGCGTCCTCCTGCTGCCCTCCGCCGCCTCCGCCGGATGCACCTTAGGCACGGTCGCCGCCTCCGCCTTCCCGCTTCTCCATCTGCACCAAAGCATCCAAAGCCGTAAAACCCCCGCCCCAATCCCACCAAACCCTAGAGCCCAACAGCGCACCAAAACCATCACCTTCACACGCCGCAGCCTCCACCGCCTCCTCCTCCGCCGCCGCCGCGGCCGGCGGCGTCTCCGCCTCGGGCAAGGACGCCTCAGGATCCACCTGCGAAGCTAGCGTTAGATCAACCCGAAACATCCAATCGGGACGGAAATTCTCGCGGGGGGTGGAGCTCGAGGAGCTCACCTTGGAGCGCTTGGTGGGAGAGGCGGAGGACGTGGACGGCAAGGGGGAGGGCGGCGACGGGCGCTTCCCACCGCCCTGCCCTGCCCCTGCCCCTGCCTCCACCACTAGCGGAGCTCCGGCCACTCTCCATGGCGGTCGCCGGCGACGAGGGTTTCCTTTCCTTTTTTGGAAAGGAAATGGAATGGAACTCCTCTCTCTCTCTATATATCTGGATTTCTTTTCTTGTTGCGGAAGCTTTTTTTTTTAAGCGAGGAAATACGTCAGTGAAGGGTACAGAAGGAGAGCTTTTATAAGAGGATAGATTAGATGAGATGATTTCCATCTATATTTTATTTATTCGTTTGTTCTTAATTATTTATTAGTAGGACAGAGTCACCTGCCAGGTACCACTCTCTTTCACTTTCTTGAAGTCTATCCTTCGTTTCCAGGAATTATTTTGGAGGTTTATCTCTCTGTTTCCTTTTTCAGTTTGATGGATTGCATCGGCCATGTGATTTTTTTTCTCTAAAAATAATTACTTTCTATACAAAACTTACAAAATCATCACCGCAAAACATCTTTTCGTATGTAGACCCAAGATACAAACCCTCCTAAATTAGCAAAATTTGTACAAACTTTGTTGTAGAGTTGGGAAAAAAATTATTAGGGGCTAAAACCATGGGCTTTTGCATTAGGCCGACAAATGCGAGTGCCATGTTTGTTCAATAATAGTAAAAGATACATGTGGTGCATACGCCAATAATATATATTTGGTCAATATCTAGTGCAAACCATTTTTTTATCAGATAATTGAAAATCACATGTATAAGTTAAATTCAAAAAATTACCATACATAGGGAAGTGAGCTTCTATAATTCTGTAAAATTTTAAGACCAAAATTAATCGCTTTTGAACGATATGGAAAAGACAAATTCGGTCTGAATAGAAGAATTACTCGTATCGTTGCTTGTCAATTTCATAACTTTCTAATGCAATTGAGTTTGGTCTTAAAATTTTACACGGTTGTAGAAACTCACCTCCCCTACATATGGTAATTTTTAGATATTTTAAAACTTGTACATGTGATTTTTATGGATTTTACACGATAAAAATGATTTACACGAGGTATGTCCAACATAGCAAACATGTGACATATCAAGTTTGTTTAGTTAGCAAATAACCTCCACGAGTGCCCACTTGGTGCGAAGTGAATTTTTGGCAACACAACAAATGTATTATGTGATAAGAAAAACAAATACCCTCCTTGAGTGCCCACTTGGTGCAAAGTAAATTTTTTTGGAAGCACAAGAGATGTATTGAGTGACCAAAAGTATTTATTAGTGAAACAAATACCCTCCTCGAGTGTCCACTGTGCAAAACATTTATTGGCAGCACAATAGATGTATTGCACGACCAAACCTATTCATTAATGAAACAAATACCCTCCTCGAGTGCCCAATGTGCGAAACACAACAGATATCTTATGTGACCAAAACTATTCATTAGTGAAACAAAATACCCTCCTTGGGCGACCATTAATTTGATGTGAAAGCCATTTTTTAGTATCACAATAGATGTATTGCATGACCAAAACTATTCATTAATGAAGCAAATACCCTTAAGCACCACTTGGTGTGGAGTGCATTTTTGGCAACACAGTAGATGTATTTCATTAGCAGAACAAATACCCTCCTAAAAAAACATGAATTCGGTTAGCTAGTGATGGTTTAGCCAAAAACATGCATTGATCGACCACGTAGTATAAACATGGATAAATCATAGGATATGTTTATGTATTGTATATCGAACAAGTCACACATAAATTTTATCCGTATAGTTAGATATAAACAAGGAGGGACCGACTAAAATGACGGATTTGTATATACATCTTCTGAGCTCATACCACTACTACAGATCAGGCCTTTCATACCAATCCATCAGTCCCGGTTGGATTTGAACCCGTACTGATGAGGGCTTCATCACAGTTCATTGGCTACAGTATCGTCAGGCTTTTAGTACGGTTCAGTAATACTAACCGATCGATGTTTCACATCGCATCGGTTAGTATTCTGAACCCGATCGATGCCTCGCTTGAGGAAAGTTCAAAAGGAATGCATATTCTATATATATCAAGACGCTGATGGTGGGTGGGTTGGTTAGAAGGGTGAAGCTCGAGTCACGAGGTTCCAGGTTCGTGTCTTGGGTTCGCCATATTTTTTAGACCGTAGGAGGGTCTATGACCTTTAGTCCTGGATGGGCTGTCCCGGTTTGGCAACCGGGACTAAATGTCGTTTCCCTGGTAGTGTACAATGTCTATATTGTAGGACTCAATTTCATGCCTAATAAAAAGAAAAAAAGACTCAATTATGAATGAAACCTAAACTCAATTACATAAAATTCATGTCAATTGTAAGACTTTTGATCACTTCTAAACCGTTGTCGTGCCCTTTCAAGCCAAAAGGCCAAGCTCGAGTTCATTCGAGTCCATTATCTTGAGCCAAAGCGTAGTTTGCTCCAATATCGAGCTCAAGCTGTGGTAGCTTTGGTTAGGCTCGCTTGAACTAGGCTCAACAAATTTAGCATGTTCCAAACCTTTTTACGAGATAAGACTCGGTGTGTTTGGTTTCTTGCACCACTAGCTTTGTTCTATATGAGCCATCCTAGCTAGCTTTGGTGCAGCTAAGTAGATGCAAGTTGAGTTGTCTCGTTGATTGTTTATGTTGAGCTTGGTTGTGCTAAGAAGATGTTTGGTTGGTTGCATTTAAGATTGAATGGGATAGTTGGATACAAGAGATGGTATTTGGATGGTAGCATATTCCCATAGTTTGATGACCTCTTGCATAGGGTGAGATTACCCCCTTATACCTAAAATAAGAGTATGAATGACATGTACTTCCATGACCCTCTACAATTACAAGTTATATTACTAACCAATCTTAGGCTAATTAATTACTAACCATAGTAGTCAAAGAAGCAACCTTTGGTCAAGATAATATTGTTTTTTTGTATGATGAAAGCAATAACACATTGCCAAGCATCAAACATCTCGCATCAAAGGAGATGATGGAATAAAGTGCGGAAGAATGGGGAGAGAACAAGCATTGCATCGTCTACGTGCCAACTCATCTATCTACGTAGAAAACACAATAGTATGAAATGATTAGTCCCAAATACTATAGGATGGTGCTCACACAACCTTATTGCAATCACAATTAATTTTCTTCTCCCACATACATGAATTCCGCGGCTACAACATCAAAGGATGCGCCTCCGGTGGAATACCATCATAGACCAATGGACTTAATGCTCGGAAAAATTTGCAATTGTAGCAAACTTGTACATCATTTACTCACAATGCATTCAAGAGCATCGGCACAATTCAACAAACAAACATAACATGTTGTAAACACTAATAAGACAAAGCAAACATAACATACTAACAGTCATGTGCTGGTTAGGCATAATAGGCAACCAAACAAGACCATCTAGTGAGAAAGTATTGAAAGCATCTAGGCCCCCTAATTTTTGAGTAAATATGATTATGGGGTTTTAGTGTTGATGATCAAGTCAATGCCCCGTGGTGATGAGGAAAACTTGATTGGGTATCTAAGAAGGCTTCATGCAAAATGGTCAAGATTAAGGACCCTTGTTACTAGTTTTGGCTTGGGAGATGGTTCAAGCCAAGTAGCTAGGGTAGCTTTAGATTTGCCGTACTATAAAGGGGGATCATGCACAAGTGAGAACCTTGGTTCATAGGCTAAGTTGTTGAGATTGCTTGGAGTCAATGTCATTTCAAAGAAATTTCCCCACTCAAATCAATCCTACACCCAAACAAATAGTATGCCATTCATGCCGGAAAACTTCACATACTATACTTTAGTCCGACGCTATCTCTCAGCAAAATTCCATTCACACCAGACCCACATTGTTTCTTCTATTCTTTAGTCCGATGCTCACTTAGCTAAATCTCATTCCCGTCGGACCCAAATATTCATTATCTATTCTTTAGTCCGGCGCTCTCTCAGCTAAATTCCATTCACGTCGGACCAACCTGATCTCCTTTGAAAATATGTCCGTAAACTAAGTCTATGCCAGACCTTTCTCTTTCAGTCCGGCACTGAAAGACACTTGTACAAAAATCAAACCAAGCATACGCCATTTACGCCGACCGCTCTTCACGACTCAAATCAAGTCCAGATTAACTCATGTTTATGCTTTGGACCAACCTTTTCTTAGTCCGACGCAAATGCGTATCTCTCGGTTATTTATCTTTTGCATTCCAAAAGTCCGCCGGATCAAGCTCGTTCTGAAATTCCTTCTACGGTGGACCAGACAAATTCAGTCCGGCACGAACATGCAATTCTCAATTCTCACACCGGACTCAATATATTTCCAAAGCCTATGTACGACAGACCTAGCTGGCTTAGTCCGACGCAAATGCTCGTTTCTACATTTTTGGTCCAGAGTACAAAGAGCAGTTTGTGAATCTTAATCAAGCTAAGTCCGTGGCAGTTAAGCTTAGTCGATTTTTGATAGTCTGACATGTCCAACGGCTACTGTGGTAGTTGTAATGGCTAGCTCTTGTTCAAATGGCTATATAAGCTCATCCAGGGTATTCCTTGGTAAGATTTTTTCATCTCCTTGATATTTTAGCATCTTAGATAGGGGTGAAAACGGGTCGGATACGGGCGGATATTGCTCTTCCCGTATTCTAACCCATATTTTTTTCGGATTCAAAACCGGATACAGGCTAACCATATCCGGATTCGAATCCGGATAATTCGGGATACGGATATATGACGGATTCGGATCGAGAATGGATAATTCGAGAACGGATAATGCACGCATACATAAAGTAATATATGTTGAATCAACCCATACGAATACATGACAATAATAGTAAGATATATCTCAAACAAAGCCACAAGACCAACAAACATTCACAGTGTTCAACAATATGCATTATAAGATCCATTCTTTAGATCTAAGCCACAAGACCAACAAGCATTCATAGTGCTCAACATAAGTACATAACTATTGCATAGTGACCATATGTCCATACATAACAACATAATATCAAGTCATCAACCAAACCACAATCATTTCAACTACAGAAACCAAAAGGTGACAATATTGTTCAAGAAACCTCTGTAGAGATATGTTCACTATCATGACCTAATACATAATAATCATTAACTGCATGTTATTGAAACTGGCAAAAGAAAAGCATTGAGAACCAATTACCTCATTACCTAGACTCCCCTCAATACTCATCATTAGCTATTTCTTCTAATCTACCAATCAGATGAAGTTTCTCTCTCTCTCAATCTCTTGGGGGATAAATATGCAAGTTTTTTTAGGTATAAATATGCAAGTTAAACACTAGCATTCTAGACTCTAATCCAACATTGTCAGACTAGAACTAATCACAGATATTCAAGGGGGGCTCATACGAAATGGTGAGTTGGGTACTCATGCTCAGACCCATTGTAGTCATAGTACAGCCTCTCCCCCTTTGAGATGTCTCTGTTCTCCACCAGGAGCACGCGGCACTCGCCATCGACGTCGTAGCGCACACACTTTAGGTTCTGCTTCTACCTGCCATCCCTGTGAGCACATAAGTTAATTCAGACATAGACCGAATGCATCACAACTGCAGAGGAATTGCAGTTCTGAAATATTCAAATACTTACGTCGTGTGGTTGTTGATGCCATTGATGAACCACGCGATGTTGCTCTGCTTGTCAGGGCAGATGACGAGGCTCTTGGATGGGCTAGCGCTCGAGAGCAAAGTCATGATGCTATCGCCATCGTCGTACTCCCGATTTCTCAAGTAGTCCACGTCGCCAGCATACTCGGTGATGATGGTTAGGTCCTTGATGAATCTATCTGCTTCAACCGTGAAACTGTCCAAGAGTTTCGCACAAAAATTAGTTCCAAAAAGATTCTAAGATAATTCAAGATTAGAAATCAGTAGCGGATCATACGAAGACTACCAACCCTTCAATCGGATTGAAGATGACAAAAAGAGGAGGACATTCCCCTCTCTCCATCATCCTCTTGCACAAATTCAAGGCCTCAACATCCTCCTTTGGTAGCACCTGAATGATGAAATGGCACCAAGATTTAGGAACAAGGCAATCTGGTAGCGCTGAAATCGATAGTAAAGATTAGATCTTTGAGGGCATCGATCCGCATTCCACCGCCGAGAGCGGTGCGGTTGGCGGCAGCGGCGTCATGCCGAGCATGTAGGTGAGCTTCGTTGCTAAAGACGCGGCGGTGGCCGTGAGAGCCGCGTGGCGGCGCCATCTAGCGGAGGCGCCTGGCCGTGTCCTCGTTGGGGTTGAAGGGCAGAAGCCTCCTCTTCTTCTTGGACACCACAAGCACGCTGGGCTTCCTCTTCCTCTACTTCCCCTCCGTGACGCGTGGCGGGCTCCACGGGGGATGGGGAAGTCTGGCCTTGGACCAAGAGCGGGCGAAGGGAGCGAGCTTCGTGGGAGTCTGAGCCGGTCGGTAAGACTCGGCACGGGGACTGGGATCGTGGCTGGGAGATCTAGGGGCGGTTGCTTGGGGAGTAGGGGACCGACAACGAATGGTGAAGGGGATTTCAGGCACAGGAGAAACCAAGCCAAGAGGCAAGACGAGACACTGTGGCTTTCCAATTCGGATATCTGAATAATGCAAATATCTGATATCCGGTTCCCGACCCACATTTTTCAGATAGTGTACGCTCCGAATCCGATCCGATATCCGTTTTCAACTATCTAGATCCGGATCCGACCCAATATCCGATTTTCTTCCTAGATCCGGTTCTAACCAGATTCAGCTCCGGATCGGGCGGGAAATAACCGTCCCATTTTCACCCCTAATCTTAGAGCCTTCAAGCCATCAAGGAGATTGTGCTTCACCTCTAGAACTTAAAATCCAAAATTCCTAAGTGTTCTTGATCCAAACTTAGTCTAGTTAGTGCTGTGCTAGTGAACCAAGGGACAGGGCTTGCAGATAGTCTATTACTCTTGGAACTATGCATTTCTAGACAGCTTGGATGAGTTTTGGTGCGACTTGTCTGAAAGGGATTATGGAAGGCCACCAACATTATGAGAGGTTGGGATTTACCTTACCGGAGTGGTGAAAGAGTCACCCTAGTGAAGGCCAAAGCTACTGCGACTAGCTTTGGGGGAGCTATACTTCGGAGGAAATGCTCTAACGTGGAAGTAGGAGCTTGTCTCTGAACCACGGGAAAAAATATTTTGTGTCTCATCTTTTACTTTCAGCATTTTCATTTCAACTTCTATTCTCTGATGTTGAACTTTGCTTTTAATTGTGCTAGTTCTTGTTATTTTTGTGTTAGCTGTGCTTATTTGTAGATTATCTTGGCTCACCAGCTCTTGAGCAATTAGGATCTATCTTAACCAGTGCTAAAGCTTGAACTTAAACCAAAAATTTTGAAAGTTGCCTATTCACCCACCCCCCTTAGTCCAACTCGTTCCTTTCAAGTATGTACAGTTGAATCAAGACAAAAAAATAAGCAGAGTTGGACTAATCTTGTGTCAAATTTCAGTCTTTTATGCTAAGAAAATGTAAGTAGCATTTTTTACCTCACTCCATGAAAATAAACCATACTTGGATATACATTTGGATGTTAAGAATACAGAGTACCTTATCATCCATAATATTCATAGAATATCATTATTAAGACATTTTGATCCAAACCATAAATTACCAAATCTAACCAGGGAAGACGAATTTACTAGCCCAATCTCTACCATTTCCTAATGGATCTACCAGACAACTTTCTTCCCCAATTATTAAATCTAACGAATCTACCGAATCCACACACATTCATGCTCAATTCAAAGCAAAACAACACTACAAAAGGGAATAAAGCACGAAAGAATGGTGCCTTGCACTGCCGAGAGTCATCAAAACCCTAGCGAGGGAGCGAGAGTTCGAGAGATGGCACACGAATGAATGGGGGCAGCAACTCGGGGGTTGTAAGATCGAGGATGCCGACTAGAGGGGGTTGAATAGGCGGTTTTAAAATTTTCTTCTCTCTAATGATCGCCTAAGCCAAAACCTAAATTATATGTGGAAGAGTAAATCTAAGGTTTAACAATCAAAGCCTAAATCCTCTAGGCTCACTATGAGAACTAATAATCTAAGTCTCTAACAAAGATTTGCAATCCTAAGAGATAAGCAATCAATTTAATTATATAAATGTCAATTTCTTGAATATAAATAAGCACAAGGAGCCAAGCCAAAGATTGGCACACGATGTTTTATCGTGGTATCCGGAGACTTGCCGATCTCTCCTAATCCACGTTAAAATAAGCCCAAATGAATTGGACCGGCTCCACGAATTAAGCCAACACCTCGAATCCACTAATGGTAGCTCTTTTCTCTCTCCGGGTAGGTGAGCTCTGACCTTCACAATTTGTCATGTCTTCTCACAGCATTCTTGAGAAGATCACCGTGCATGATGCCTACCATACCTTCTAGGTGTCGACAAACACCTAGAGTAATAAGTCAAGTTTATAGCTTGATCCTCACCAAGTGTAACACATGCACAATGATGATCACCAAGTACAACAAATGCACAACGCTCCTCTTTAAATGCAACACATTCACAAGGATCTCAACCCACTTCTATATATGAAGGATCGAGATGGCGAACAGACGGGGGGTGAATGGTCGCAAATAAATTTTTCCCAAAAATACTCCAACTAAAACCTTGACAGGATCACGCAAAGAAAACTGGTGCTCCTCAAATTCGCAAAACCCGCAAAAACCGGAACGACTAGACAACTATGTGTATCCCTAGCTTACATGGATGAGATCCATAAAATATGTGAGGGATTTTTCAATAATAATCCTGGTTGTCAAGTGTCCAAATAAATAGGACTCAATTCAAATACTTCTTTTCTAAAAGAGATCAAGCCAAGACACTAAAGTCTCTTTTAGAAAAGCAAAAGCAGATATTTCCAGAAGCTGTCTTTAATTTGAACAAGAGGTTGGTGGGTTTCTGCTACTCACAAAATTATGAGAAATTTTCTCCCTATGAGCATATGAGTCGTGAAGCTCTCTACAAAATTTAAGATCAAAAAGCCATGTAGAAAAATCATCATAAATCTATGAACACAGACAGTCAGGAACTTCGAGAAGAAAATTTAGGGCTCGGTTTTCACCTCATGGAGCCCAAACGGTGAAACAAGTGATCTCCAAAAGTTTTCTACATATGGATATGGGAGTTACACACAATTTCCAATAATAATCACGCAAAAAGGATTTTTATAGATTTTTCTAAAAATCAAATACTAACTGCTGCACGAAGAACAAGTTCTGGACAGAACTGGAACTTGAAAGAAAAGATGATCTCTACTTAATCAAAGAGTGCAAAAGAGATGTAAAACCATATGAACACACTCAAAACATCCAAGATCAGTATTTAGAAGGAGGGGAGGCAAATCCAAATTGCATGAATGTAAATTGCGGGAAAGTAAATGCGTAATGTAAATGCTGAATTTAAATTGCGTAAAGTAAAGACATAATGTAAATGCGAAATTTAAGTTCACAATAATATAAAGAAATTTCTTTGTATTTCTGGTGGGAAGGTTTACAAAGCCTCACTTCATGTGGGCAAAGCTCAAAGGAGCAACTCAAACCTTCAAGGAGGAGGCCACCCTCCACCCCTATTTATACTACTCTTGGGCCACCTACCACCCTTGGATGAGTCCCTCAACCCTAGGACACTCATCTAAGGGCTAGGATTGACCCACTCACACAGCCATGCAAGGCTAACCCAAAACCCGCACACATACTGGGTTTTCTTGCACGATTTTCAAAGCATACTACCTAGACCCGCTTAACCTATCAACTAGACCGCGATCCGAGCGGCCCTCATTGATCCATGCGCATCTAGCTAGCATCATCTCCTTTCCTTATCTTCTTGGCTTGCCGGACTCAAATCTCCGGTCATCTTCGGCGATCTCCCGACCATCTCGGACCTCGACGCCTCGCCTAGTCCCGGTCATCCTCCGCCTCACCATGACCTAGCAATCACGCCTCAAGAACTATCAAAGACAAGGAAAACCTTTCACATAGCAATGCCTACAAATATTTTCAATGATTATCCCAAAATCATTAATCGATCTTTAATTGCGCTCAACGGTCCGGTGCTACCGCCCCTAGGCCGGTAGCACTGGAAAAGCACCCAACACTCAAATTGCTTCACATAGAAAATCCAATTCAAATCAAACTCAATTTCAAATCAAACCAAGCTCAAATCTCGTTAATTACTCATCACACAAAATGATAGACCTCCACATGGTCTTTCAATCTCCCCCTTGATGAGTATATTGAAAAACACATGAAAAGGCATAAGTTTTGAGTTTGAATAAGAGAAGAAGGCAATTTGAATGCAAAGCCAAACTTGATCAAAGAAATAAAAATCAGGGACATGATCAAGTTGGCAACTTATGATCTTTGAAATATAGCAAAGATTAACAAAGATCATAAGTGCAACGTGATGCCTTTTCTACGATTTCTCCCCCTTTTGGCAATATAGGCATCAAGATGATATTTTCTTTTCTCCCCCCTTTTTTGTTGTTGTTTTATGCAAGTAATGCAGCCTAAGGGAGCTTTGAAGATTATCCATGTGACCAATAAGACAAGTTATGACACCAAGCTAAGTTATGGCAAAAATAGACTAAGCTAAGGCAACGTCACGGCTATTTTTGGTTTTCAGATGAATTATTTTTAAAGGGAAAATCAAATTATGACGTTATGCTAATATCATAATCCATTTACCCAAATTAAAAACAAATCTAAAAACCTATATAGTTATTGATAGGTGGGCCCAGGTCTATGGACCCTATCCACGGCTACTTGCCGTGCACGGTGGACTCGCCCACATGCTTGGTTAACACGCTGCGTCGATGTCACGGCCGATGTCATGTCACCGACGTTAGCAAGGGCACTTCACAACAGAACACCCTTTAACAATGGATACATAGCAACACATGATGTTATGTGTTGCAAGCAACAGAGTGGTAACGCTTGCAAAGCGTTGCAAGCAACATCCGTGAGGTTAAGCAACTAGTGGCAACATTTGTCAAGCTGTTGCAAGAATCATCCATAGATCCCTTTGTTTTTTTTCGGATCCAGTATCGTCGGTTCTCCATCGTCCTCCCCAACCCCTCTCTCTGGGTGGCCCTGGCAAACCCTCCCTCTCTCTGCGTCGCCCCACCTCGCACACCCCGCCCGTCCTCTCTCCCTCTCTGCGTCGCCCCCTCGCCCTCTCTCCGTCGGTCATCTCCCCTCTTGGCGTCGCCCCACTCGCCCCTCTTCGCGTCCCCCCACCTCACCACCCACTCGCCGCCATCGCCTGTTCTGTCCCTACCACCGCCATCGCCATCATCGCATCCTCCCGACCTCCCTTGGTCCCCCACCCCCGCCATCCGGATCCATGTCCCCCCCCCCGCAATCTTCGCGAGCGCCTCATCGAGATCCACCTCCACCTTGCCGCCATGGCGACCCCTCAAAAGTCCTAGATGCCCCCTCCGCCGATCCGCCTCCTCTCAAGGCCCCCGCCCAGCCTTGGAGCCGCCCCTAACTCGATCGCCGCCGAGCCCGTCGCTGCGTGCATGACGTTTCTACCCCAAGGCTCGACACGTCCTCCTCCTCGCCGATCGTCGCGGATTCAATGTAAAGGCGTAAACCCGATCACCTCCGCCCCACGACCTAAAGCGAAGCGAGAAGCGGTTAAGGCAAACCCACACCCGCGAGCCCGGCCGCGGCGTGGCGGAGAGAGAGGTGGAGGGCGGGCGGCAATGGGGAATAAGATCACAGACGACGCAGGCGTCGCAACTGAGTACTACCTCCACGAGCTCCCATCCGCCTACAACACGGTGCTCGTCGATGTCGTCGACCATGCCCCTTCCTCAAGTCCGTCTGCTGCAAGCACGACAAGGGCTCCTCCTTGTCAAGGTCTACTTCAAGCCTTGTTGGCGAGCCTCGACCTCAAGGTAACAACGGCAGCCAACGCCCTGCGCCCTCCTCTTTGTACCTCACGAATCCCTTCGATTTGGGGCGTGTGGAATCGCGTTGTGAGATCTCGGCTGCTGGTGTCGCAGGAGCATGAGCGGAGGCTGGAGCGGATCAGGAATGCGTTCGAGGTTTTGAGGATCCCGTCTGCCCTTCCGGTGAGGATTGCGTGTTACGGTCTCACGCTAAGCGGATTCGACATAATTTTGCCTGTGCATTACGAACGAGGGGAGATTGCTCGCGGTTTTAGGTGCATTATTTTGTGGCATTAGGGAATTTTTAGTTGGGTTTTAGCACTTTTTTAAAAAATTCATGAATATTATCTCTGCTTGATTTTGGTGTGAATTTTAGTGCGTGCGTTCAACTGAGGCAGTAAGGTTGGATTTTGAGTAAATTGGTTTTAGGGGATTGCAAGAGATATCATTTAGGGGTTTTTAGACTGCGATGCTAGGTTAAATTATGATGGGAAGTTAGGAATATGCTCACTTATTTGGATGTTTTGTACAAGATGATCTGGGTTTGAATATTGCAATATGTTGTACATTTTATCGGGATGTGAAGCTTAAAAGCTTGGTTTATCGGATTTGTTTTTTCTGGGTTGACATCTTGACGACTTTGGTGTTGTCTGGGTTTGGTTACAAGCGGATAAGGCAACGATATCTCTGAGGCATACTTCTACAACAATGCATGATCGACTAAGCACACGCCCTTTCCTCGATCAAATTGAGAAGAAATGGCTTGCTTTCGAGTGTGCCATCCTTTATTTTGTCGTTGTTGGAAGGTCATTAACATTTACAAAGATGCAATAGTCAATCCTCTTTGGTGATCTGTAGAAAGTTGTATGGTCTCCGTGAAGTGTAGCTATAAATCTTGTACTTCAAATTAGTGGCACATGTAAGAGTCGATCTTCATTGTTTCTTCTTTCGAGATATGGTTGTCGACTTAACTCATTTGGTTGTGCGGTTAATCCATCTTTGTGGAAGCGAGCCATAGTAAGGGAGTTTGCCATGGTGAGAAGGTTTGTCCGAGTTACATTGGTAGTAATTTTGTTTTTGGTCATTGATGCTTACTGCTTTTTTTGTTAAGTGACATAAAATGTGAGAATGTACTCGTTACTTCATGGAATTGGCTATATCTTGCGGATTTTGCATCTTTTAAACCAACTTACATACCGGATGATGATCCATCGATTTTTCATTCTTCTTCGACAACGGTGGAAGGCGAAGATGCTATCTAGCACCGAAGTTAGTTCCTTGATAAAAATTATATGCAAAATTTTATGCTCTTTTATCCATAGCATCTCGGTTTATTTGTTCTCATTGGTGTAATTGTTACACATGTCACTAATATTGGTAGGCATTTTTGCATCTTGCGTGTAACGCAAGATGATATGTTTAAATCTTCTCAATCCCATTCAAAGAAAACACACACACAAAAGAAACACACAACTACTCAATATGTGAGTTGAGAATGGTTGTTGTCAAGGACTCAAGGTATCATCTTTAGTTGAATTCCTTATTTCACTATTGTGATATTCAGGTTTTAGTGCTACTGTATTTTAGTCTAGTTAATTTTACTATTGATATTCAGTGTAAGGCAATATAAATGCAGAGTTACATGGTATATTCTTTGTTGGTCACCGATGAGGGTGGTGAAATTTGCTTTAAGCTTCTTGAACCAATCGGTTTGGACTTTTTCATATTCTAACGGATGACTTTTTTTCAGATTCTAGCCAATGCTTCCTTATCAAACATGTTAAGCCCTGTAATAGGAAGCTAGATTCGATGCATCTCTTTCTATGCTTTCAGTATTGCTAAAATATCAAAGCTATGGTTTAAATGCATGATTATTTCCTTGAAAAAAGATATAAAGCATATATGTGGATGCTCCTTTTATAGTTAATGGATAGTATTGTTTGTTTGCATTAAATCCATTTGATGTAGATTAGTGAAGAAGTGAGCTAACTATACCACATAATTGATGTCACGGTTCTTTTCTTTCCCGAGTTATTTGTTCAATGAATTTGATTGGGGCATGGGGATATTGCTCATATGTTATGACTATATAGAATGCAGACTAGGTCGATTATGAAGTTTATTCTCACCAATTATTATAGCGCTTCATTGAA
This sequence comes from Guadua angustifolia, assembly GCA_036346375.1. Classification (NCBI taxonomy): domain Eukaryota; kingdom Viridiplantae; phylum Streptophyta; class Magnoliopsida; order Poales; family Poaceae; genus Guadua; species Guadua angustifolia. Next base: position 32,554,641 of record CM070522.1, on the reverse strand, counting down.
TTTGAGAGCATCTGGTGGCTAGGTACATTGCTTATGTTATTTCATTTCAATTCTTATGTGTTATGCATAATTGTGCTTGAAAGATCTGGTTGTTACGCATAATTGTGGATAGGAAGCTAAGCAGATTTTGCGGTTTGTGGATAGGAAAGCTGGTTTATTTTTCCTATAGCTAATTTTGATCCCTCTTTCCAGCTATATCTTTAATTTGTGGAAGGTTGAATCTCTGATGGACTAAACTAAAGTCCAGACCTTGGTTTGAAAATCAGTTCAAATTCGTTTTCTCGATCGACATCATCATTTTTCACTAACAGGTTTCGAATTACATATGGCATCACAGACTGATATGCATGTAATGGACGATCTTCCTGATCTCGTCGATGCGGCGTAGGGGTTCTCTGACCCGTCAAGTCCATCGTGAGATTTGATTTTTTTATTAGTTTATTTGTTGCGTTCGACGGAGTTTGGGGCTGATTTTGGACTAATAACATGATTTTAGGCGATTCGATGTGGTTGCTCCACAAATTTGAGAAAAAAATTGTTGTCCGAGTAAATTGTACAATATGGATCGGTAGATGTATAGTATACGTACTCTATGTTGTTCGTAATCAATTGCTTGCCGCCAATCGAGTTCATACTGATGGGATTAATCAGTGTAGTTTGATGAAATTTGTTTGAGAGTAATAATTAGATAAACAAGTGGCAAAATCCAATGGGCACTAATTATTTCAACTGGCTGTGAATGTGTGATGCGATAGAACTACACGACTATTTGCAACATTTTTTTGACGAGTTTGCTATGTTCTTACGCCTTGCGAGGTTATTCCTCACCGTGAAAGTCCTATAGCATGGCCTTCAACTTGTGTATGATTTTTTCGATCTCCATAAGATTTATTCCTCCTTAACATTGCATCATATTAAAGTATTCAATTTCATTTGTAGATTGAGAAGATAAATAGTTGAAAAAATTAGTGACATGTTGGGTGAGATGGAGAATGGAGGCGCCACACGTTGGACCGAGATGGAGAATAGCGACTGGTGGCATTCCAAGATGGCTCCGGTATTTATATATATTTTTTCATTACAATCTTTGTTACGAACAAAATTATAACTCGCACTTATGAGGATGTTACTCAACTGTAATGCAACAATTTATTTATAATACACAACAATGTTTGCTTATTTGCCATGTGTGGGTCCATAATGGTCTTCAAATTTCCAATTCCATTGCATATGCGTTTTAACTATAATTGGCGCCAAATTATATTATTTAATAATATTTTTCATCGCTTGGTTTATTCTTTGCAATGCATATAAGTGTTGCCACAATTCAAATCTATATGTTGCAGCAGACTCTGAAGTCATTCGTCCATGGGTAGTACCAACATATGTAAGCGTTCAGTAACCACTCAATATCCATTCTTTGTAGCAGCGGTTAATTCTAAGCCTTACCAACGCATATATAAGTGTTGCAATAGACCCTAGCAGCGAAGATAGGCAACGCATAATAATGCGTTGGTATAGACCCTAACAACGCATATACGGATTTTTAGCAATGCATATATGCGTTGCAAAAAGGTGTCCTTTTATGCGGCGGATCGGCGATCAACACGTGGCGACATCACGATCGTCAAATTCTGATCTAACGACGAAGCGATGACGATGACTGGCGGCGATGGCAACGAAGCGACATGACGCATGACAATAGGACGGGGTGACGCACGGCGAGATCTATAATGGTTGACCTCCAATTGGATGGCTGAGATGCGGTAGAGCAACGACGACAAGCATGACAGCAATGCAAGATTAGAGCTGAGGACAATGACATGAAACACAACAAAAATGTGTCGGATACAAAATGGGTTTGCGTGGATCTAGGGTATCTCGATGCAACGGTCTTTACGGTGGTAGTGGCAACGGCGAAGACTCATCATAGACTGCGGACGATGCAAAAGAAGACGACAGCGGCTTCACGAACTCTCGTAAGCTCGTGCGGGTGAACTATGGTGGCTCTGGTGACGAGGCTTGGGGCAACTTGTGCAACGTGGGACGGCGAACATAGAGAGATGTGCGGTGCACTAAATAGTGCCCTAGGCTTTGTGTAGAGCGAAGTCCAAGGTAGAAACGGCAATTGCGGCATATTTGATTAGGATACAACGAGGCGGCGTGGCAAGATCCGGACCACACCGTGGCACGGATCGATGGCACACATTGTGTAGCTACGTGGCTCCACGAGATGCATTGGATTGAGGTCGAGCGGTGACAAATCCATGCGGTTATGGTTTTGCTACTGAAATTTGCAATGTGAGTTTAGGCTGGCTGTGAATCAGGCCGACTTGGTTGGACTAACGGACTTTCGGCCCAAACACTATTTAAAGTATTTTCAAAGTTTTTTGATTTAAAATAATTCTAAAAATAAATTAAGCCAAATAAAATAGTAAAAAATTAGAAAAATTCTAGAAAAATTCTTTAAAATATTTTTAAGACATTTGGAACTTCGAATAAAATATTTTTGATAAAATTTTATTTAAATTTCCCAAACTTTTAAATACTTTTCATATTGAACATTTTTCACAAATAATAAATAAATTTCAGAAAATTCCAAAAATCACAAATTGCACAAATAACCATATTAAATCCAAATGGGCCAAAAGTTGGAGTGTTACGTTATGAGATTGAAACATTGGATACATACATTTGTTATTTCCATTCTTTCATCCAAATGAGACTAATAAAAGATAAACTCAATAATAATGTTAATCTTACAATGATTAGATTTGTCATCAATTATTAATTAAACATTAATCACCAAAACAAAAGGAGCCTGAACTTACAGGAGAGACCGCAAACGCACCTCGGGAGGTCGTTCGTTGCACGCGCAGGTGCTGCCAGGTAGGCGCCAACACATCCCGCGGCCAAGCTCTAAAAACGCCGGATTTGGTCATATCTCTCCGGCCAGGCTGAGAGCCATTTTTTGCATGCCACGGGCCTAGCCTGGACCTCCACCTAGACAGCCAAACAAGCCGGATTTGCATGGACTGATAAGATGCAGGTCTACCATGCATCCAAACACATCCACAGTGTTTCATGGTACAAGATGTACCTCGAGAAGTTTTGTACTTGCGTGTGTTGCACAAACAGTTCGATGCTAAATGGGACAGCCATAAGAAGCAAGAAAGCGGTTTCTAGGCAAAGGTTGCCCAACACATCGTCAGACACTGCTGTCGATTCAGATTAGGGCCTAGGCCCAAAACCCATGGTACATGTCTTTAAAAATTAGAAGAATTTAAAGGCATGGAGGGTACACCACATGATAAGCTTGACCCACCTCAAGGCTTAGTCCGCTTTATCTCTACCCTTGACACCCACATCACTAGCGCTACACATTATTCGTATGAAAATAGTCAAATAGCACTACATTTGATTTTTTTTAAGGGAAATTTTGACTTTGCATAGTCGAAGATACACGACTTTGATCGCTAATTGATTTTTTTTAAGGGAAATTTTGACTTTGCATAGTCTAAGATATACGACTTTGATCGCTAATTTGTAACCTTTATTTTAGTATATACCAATAAAATTATAACATTTCAAAAGTATTTTTAACGATAAATCCAGTGACACAATTTTAATGTAGCCAATCTAGGTGGTTTTAAACATATTAGCGGTTAAACTTAATAAAGTTGGACGGCACAAAACAAGGGTGCCACTCAAAAAAACCGAAGGGGTACTACGTTTGAAGTGAGGAGATTTGTGCCGACATTAGTTAGCGTTTTATCCTGAAACGGAGAGGCATATCCTTGCCTCACGAATCAACGACATCTTTAGTCGCGCAAAAGTGCATCGAGCGTAGTTGACGTAAGCTCAGAAGTTCTCTCACTCTGAGCTTGTGGAGCGAGCTATTTATTCAGGAAAGTTCAGAGATTCCTGCGGCAACGCACACTGGGCACAGGGCCCCCACCCAGCAGGGTAGGTACCTGACAAGATCTCAACTGCTCTCCTCAGCTTCCTGGCAGTTTACAGTTTAGAGAATCTTCCCAGCAAACTCCTTAACAAAATACTAGTTGATCCTGATCACTCAGCTCACCAACTACTGCACTAGTTGCGGCGGTTTCGTTGTCAGCCCGCCGTGCATAGATTCTTCCGTGAAAATTCCCTTCAGCATGCATGACGACATGCATATGGCGGACCGGAACGAAAATCAAGGGAGCTTACACTACAGTAGATCGGACATGCACAAGCGGTTCGAAACCGCTTTGAAGCGGTTTAGAACCGCAGATGGCAACCGCCAGTGATAATTCGTCGGGTATCCTGGCAGTTCCCAACCGCTTCGGTTGGACACTTTCTGGCGGTTGGTGTTACCAACCGCTTGGGAGGCTCTCCAGCGGTTGGTATCGCTATGGAGAGTCTCTCCTGGCGGTTAGTAGTTACCAACCGCTTGTGAAGAGGTCCGACAAAGACGGCGCGTTTTGATTATATTCAATATAGAATATATTTTGAGAGGGTTTTTATATAGATTTTGACAATTAAAGAAAGAGAACTACGTGAGTTTTTTGACACAATAATTAAATATATATTATTCATGCGTACTCATTCGAGATAATTACGGGTTCATTTACGAAAAATCTGAACTTAATAGACTAAAAATAAACAAGTTGATGAACACATGAAATAATAAGCCACTTTTACAAGTTTCAAAGAATAAAAGGGTGAATCTTGAGCTCATTTCTTGCGTCGTCGCTCTTTGTGCCCTTGGTCGACGTTGATGTCGGTTCACCTATCCTTATTTCAGACAAGGTCTCCAACCATTTGCGTGGAACTCGCCTTTGGTGGATACAATCTAAATCGACAATAAAGCCAATGAGTTGTTCTTGGATTCTTTGTAACCGGTCTTGGCGGGATCATGCCTTGCTCATCGATGTTAAGTGACAAAGTGGGAAGTAAATAAATCTCGGACATGTAATTAAAGTGTAATTAAGTACTAAGAAATTGACATGTTCACACTACCTCGGCGTTGGTTGTCGGCACATATTCATGGGTAATACTTTGCATATAGTGGCACACATAATAGCCACATAAGTTGTTTCCTTCCGCTATCGTAGAACTTGCGATGAAATTTGAAAAAAAACAATTATTATTGGGATGAAAAACTATTTACGGCATATTAATATTCTTTAATACGCTCGAAAGTGCTTATTTGTACATCAAATTCGTTCTCGAAATCTCCTTGTTGCTTCTTTCGGAACCTTGCGAATGCCCTGTGTGATGCGTTATTATGAGTAGTAATTATCAGAGTTGGAATTAGCAAGGTATTTCAATATATATAATAAGGAATTAAAACTATCGTATATATATGTGCTATATACCTGTTTAGGGTGTCAATGATATATTGATATTTTTCCACCGGAGTCCTTTTTGAGTCTTGAACAACGATCTGGCTGCTATCAAGCTTGATGACAAGAAGGATCCAGTGATACCTATTCATGTATTGCAACATATATGTAACTAGCTAGTAGTATTATCAATGCCTTGGAAAATATAAGAACGAGAGGTTGTATATATCGTGCGAAGTTGAAGAAGCGAGAAAGTATGTACGGTTTGTAGTGCTGTCCCAAGAATGCATCGAGAATGTAATCTTCAACATCCTTTCGGCCATGGTTCAATCCAAAGACGTACTCGTTAACAATCTCTGGGTCGATGAAGCCCACGTTGAAGATGTTCTCTTTTCTACATCGTTGTATCTCCATTCTACATAGAAAGGTATAAGTTTAAGAGTTGCAATTTTATTATGCGAGGAAGCACAGTAAAGGTATGAGCTTGACACTTACAGGCAAAGCCGGACTCATGAGAGACACGTTGATGGAGTCGGCATGGTAAATATTGTAGAAGTCCTCGAATTGAGCCATATCTTTATTGTCCCCGCGATAAAAATCTTCTTCTTTGAAGCGGAGGAACATCGTTCTTCCTTAAGCGGACCTGTCATGTACCATTCGTGAAATTACGCATCTTGGTTGGCGATCCTTTATCTCATTAGAGTCAATCACTCCGGCCAACCGATATTGCCATCGACCCTTGCCATTGGAAGATCATCTATTAATCCAAGAGCTGCGGTTGTGGAAGTGATTCTGCCTCCTTCATAAACCTCTCGAGGGTTTTGTCACGATCTTGGTCTATCTTCTTCTGTCGCCGCTTTGACCACGTTTATTCTTCTGTGTAGCCTTTATTATTGTCCGTTCATAGTTGGGCCAAGACAGTGGCAACTTTTTGCGGCATGTCGCGAAGTGTTCGCGCTTTTGGATCAATTGGTACCTTCTTTGGCTCTGGCTTTTTTTGTGAAGTGTGACCAATTCCGTTTTCATGATCGCGCCACTCTCCTCATTAGTCCTATCATATGCCCTCTTTGGAAGTTCCTTTATCTTGGTCGATCGGTGGAGTAGGCCTTCTTGGGAAGCGGTGGAGGAGCCTTTACGCTATCAAGCTTCTTCCTCGGAGGAGATGGTGGGCGTGGTTTTCTGGGGGTTCGCTTTTGTTTGAGATGGTGGTGGCGGAGTAGGGCTTCTGCGTGGGAGCGGGTGGTGGAGGCGTGCTCTGTTTTGCCAGCCGAGGCATTGCGTGGAGGTGGCGTTGGAGGCGTGGGTTGTCGTGGTGGAGATGACGCCTCCACATCATCGGAAATATGATGTACCGCTTGCGCCAGAAGATTATATTGTGGAGGGCCTGTCCAAGCTTGGTCACGTCGTCGCCTCCAGCAATATCGAGATGAAGTTCTTCGAATCCGCTCAGCACCTCGTCCACCGTGACCTTCGAGTAACCCAGGGGTATCTCGTTGCAGTGGAACGTCTGGCCCTGCTCCACCGGAAATGCCATGCCGTAAGCCACCTTGATGGAGAGGTTACGCGCATCAACGTGTAGCTCACACTGGCGGCGAACCCTTATGTCATCCACAAGGTAATGGGCTAGCAAGTGAGTTCGGTTTTTACTACACAATTATTGGATTGAACTCAGACTTTTGCTACACAATTATTGGATTGAAATCCGACAATTATTGGTCTTGTTTTTTACTACACAATTATTGGATTGAAGTCAGACAATTATTGGTCTTCCACAGTTGGTTTTTACTACACAATTATTGGAATGGTAAAAGTAAAATCCAATAAAGCGAAATGGTAGAATGGTAAAAGTAAAAAGGTAAAACATAAAATCAACAAAAATCTAAAAAATTCATAATAAAATATCAGAATTTTTAGAATCTGAAAAATATCAGAATAAAAAATTGAGGATTTGTAGAATTTGTAGAATTCATAACAAAAATCTAAAAAATTCATAATAAAATATCGAGAATATCTCAAAAATTCATAATAAAATATCGTAATATCTGAAAAATTCATAATAAAAGGTAGAATGCCTTCCACAAGCACTAGGCGTATGAAGGCAGAGAGAGTGAGTAGGAGACTAGGCGTATGAAAGCAGAGAGAGTGAGTAGGAGACTAAGCGTAGTACTGCACGATTTACTAGTACAAAAAGAAAGTGAACATCATTGCCACTTTCCTAGTTACATTGCAAGGTCGCAGTGCACACACCTCAACCCAACACTTAAATCTGTAGTTACAAAGGGAGCATTAGTTCCTTATGAATGTTTCATACAGTAGTGGTACACATACATAGTTCATACAGTAGTGGTACATCTCAAGTAGTCACATACTTTATCTTTACAAGTGTTCCTTCATTATGATCGCGACGTATGAAAGGAGCATCCACGTCTGTGTCATTGAGGAGGCTTATGTCGACATCCACAGCGAAAGGAGGGAGCTCGTCGAACTGACTATACTCTTCCTCGTCTGTGACATCCTCAACTCCAACAATCCTTCGTTTGCCTTGGAGAACCACGTGTCGCTTTGGATTACAACTACAATCTTTACGCTTGTCATACGCTTCTTAGGTTTGCTTGACATGTCCATTACGTAGAAGACACTGTCTCACATCATTCGCGAGATCGAACGGTTCGCGCAACAGAGCCGACTTGCGTGAGGTCCACGATTGTCATCTTGTATTTGTCGACCTTCACGCCGCTTGAAGTCAGTTTGACCCATTGGCACTTAAATAGAGGGACCTTCAAAGGTCCATAGTCGAGCTCCCATATCTCTTCTATGAAACCATAATATGTATCCACCTTGCCTTTGTTGTCTTCGGCATCTATACGGACACCGCTATTCTGGTTGGTGCTCTTGTTATCCTGGGATCTGGTGTAGAATGTGTAACCATTTATCTCGTACCCCTTGAATGTCACGATTTCACTAGATGGTCCCCGAGCCAAGCGTTGCAACTGTTCATTGTCTGGCCCTTTCAAAGGGATGTACTTCTGTAACCAAGCGCCGAAAGAATCCATGTGCTTCAGTGTTATCCAATCCTCGAGACCTCCCCGGAAATCGCGGCGTAGAATACTCTTGTACTCAAGGACATACGGGCCACTACAGGTTGATTGTTTCAAAACCGTGAAATGTGCTTGCTTAAATGTAAGAAGATCATTGCATGCAATTGCTTTCCTTCCTAGTGTCCCTTTTCCCCGTAGCCTCCCCTCATGGCGTGATATAGGGACGCCGATCGGGTTTAGATCATTAATGTAATCCACACAAAACTCAATCACCTCCTCTGTCCCATAACCCTCGGCAATGCATCCTTCCCGGACGAAGCAGTTACGGACATACTTCTTTAACACACTCATGTACCTCTCGAAGGGAACATTTTTTCCAAAAAAAAAATTTAAAAATTTAAACCCCTCCAAAAATTAAAAATTTTTTTTAAAAAAAGGAAAATTTTCCTTTTTAAAATTTAAAACAATTTTTTTTTCCCAAACCAAAAATTTTCCCCCAAAATTTAATTTCCCAAAAAATTTTAAAAAGGTTTCCCCCCCCAAAAAACCCAAAATTTTTTCCCCCCCCCCTTTTAAAAAAAAAAAAAAAAAAAAAAAAAAGGGAAAGGGGGGGGGTTAAAAAACCCAAAAAAAAAAAAAAAAGGGCCCAAAAGGGGGGTGGGTTTTAAAAAAAAAAAACCAAAAAAAATTTATGTGGGGGGAAAAAAAAATTTTAAAATTTTCCCCTTTCCGGGCCCGGAAAAAAAAAAAATTCTTTTAAAAAATTTAACCAAAAAAAAATTTTTTTAAAAAAAAAAAATTTTTTAAAAAGGAAAAAGGAGGGGGGTTTTTAAAAATTTTAAATTTTTTTTGGGGACCTTTTTTTCCCAAAAAAAAGGGGCCCCAAAAAAAAAAGGGAACCAAAAAATTTGGGGGTTTTTTTGGGGGGTTTTTTTTTTTTTCCCCCAAAAAAAGGGGGTTTTTTTTCTAAAACCCCCCCAAACCTTTAAAAAAAAAAATTTTTTTAAACCCAAAAAAAACCAATCCCCAAAAAAAAAAAAAAAACCCCCTTTTAAATTTAAAAAATTAAAAGGAAAAATTTAATTTAAATTTAAAAAACAAAAAAAAAGGGGGGAAATTAAAAAAAATTTTTTTTTTTAAAAAAAATTTAAAAATTTCAGGGGAAAAAAAAACCCCCCCAAAAAACCCCCCAAAAAAAAAAAACCCCCCCCCCTTTGGTTTTTTCCCCCCCCCGGGGGGAAAAAAAAAATTTTTCCCCTTTTTTTTGGGGGGGGCCCCCCCAAATAAATTAAAAAAAAAAAAGGGTTTTTTTTTTTTTAAAAAAGGGATTTTCCCCAAAGGGTTTTTTTTTTGGGGTTTTCCCCCCCAAACCCAAAAAAGGAAAAAACCTTTCCAAAAATTTTTTTAAAATTTTAAAAATTTAAAAAAAGGCCTTTTAAAAACAAAAAAATTTAAAAAAAGGGAAAAAAAAAAAAAAATTTTTTTTTTAAAAAAAAATTTTTTCCAAAAAAAAAGGGGGCCCCCCCCTTTAAAAAAAAAAAAAAATTTTTTTAAAAAAAAAATTTAAAAAAGGCCCCAAAAAAAAAAAAAGGGGAAAAAAAAATTTTTAATTTTTGGGCAAAAGAAAAAAAAAAAAAAAAAATTTTTTCTTTTTGGAAAAGGGGCCAAAATTTTTTTTTTTTTTTTTAAAAAATGGAAAAAGGGGGAAAAACCCTTTTTTAAAAAAGACCCTTTTTAAAAAAAATTTAATTAAAAAAATTTTTTTTTTTGGTTTTTAAAAAAAAAATTTTTAAAAAAACCCCCCAAAAAAAAAAACCCCCAAAAAAAATTTTTTTTTCCCCCCCCCACCACCCCTTTTTCCCCCCCCGGGAAACCTCATTAAGGGAGGGGGGCCCCCCCCCAAAAACCCAAAAACCCCAACCAAGGTTTTTTGCCCCCCCAAAAAACCCCCCTTTAAAAAACCAAAGGGCCCCTTTTTCCTTTTCAAAAAATTTTTTTTTTTTTTTGGGGCCCCCCTTTCCCCCCCCCCCCCCGGGGGCCCCCCCCCCCCCCCTTTCCCCCCCCCAACCCCCCCCCCCCCCCCCCCCCCCTTTTCTTCCCCTTTTTCCCCCCTTTTCCCCCCCCCCCCCTTTTTTTTAAAACCCCCCCCCCCCCTTTTCCCCAAAAACCCCCCCCCACCCCCAAAACCCCCCAAAAAACCCCCCCCCCCCCTTTCCCAAACCCCCCCCCCCTTTTTCCCCCCAAAAAACCCCTTAACCCCCCCCCTTTTTTTGAAAACCCCCCCGGGTTGGGGAAAAAGGGGGCCAATTTTAAAAAGGGGGGGAAAAAAACCCCCCCGGGGGGGGGGGGGGGGGGGGTTTAAGATCCCGGAAAAAGGGGAAACAAAAAAACCCCCCCGGGGGAATTTTTTAAAATTTTGGGGGCCCCCTTTTTTTTTTTTTTTTAAAAATAACCCTTAAAGGGTTTTTTCCCTTTTGCCCAAAAAATTTTTCCCTTTTTTGGCAAAAAAGGGGGGCCAAAAGGGGGGGGGGGGAAAAAATTTTGGGTTTCCCCTTTCCCTTTTTCCCCCCCAAAAAAAATTTTCCCTTTTTTGGGGGGGGGGGGGGGGGGTTTAACCCTTTTAAAAAAAAACCCCCTTTTTGGGTTTTTTCCCCTTTTCCGGAAATTGGGGTTTTTAAAGGTTTAGGGGGCCCAAAAAAACCCCCTTTTTTTTTGGAAAAATTTTAAAATTTAAGGGGGGGAAAAACCCTTTTTTTAAAAAAAAAAAATTTTTTTTTTTTTCGAATTTTTTTAAATTTTGTTTTTTGGGGGGTTTTTTCCCCCCCCCCCCCCCCAAAACCCCCCTTTCCTCCCCCCCCCCCCTTTTTCCCCCCCCTTTTTTTTATTTGGGGTTTTTTTCCATTTTGGGGTTTAAAGGAAACCCCTTTGGTTTGTTTTTTGGGTTTTTTTCCCCCCCCAAACCCCCCTTTTCCAAAACCCCCCCCAAAACCCAAATTTTCCCCCCCGCCCCAAAATTTTTTGGGGGGGGGGGGTTTTTAAATGGGGGGCCCCCTTTTTGGGGGTTTTTTTTTTTTTGGGTTTTGGTTTTAAAAAAAAGGGGAACCCCCCTTTTTTTTTCCCCCCTTTTTTTTTGGGGGGGTTGGAAAACCCCCCCGGGAAAAACCCAAAATGGAAACCCCTTTTAAATCCCCCCCAACCAAATTTTTAAAAAAAAAATTTTTGGGGGGGGCCCCCCCCAAAATTTTTAAAAAAACCCCCCAAGAAAAAAAAAAAACCCCCCCCCCCAAAAAATTTTTTTTTTAAAAAAAAAGGGGTTTCCCCTTTTTAATTCCCCTTTTTTTTGGGTTTTTTTTTTGGGGGGTTAATTTTTAAAAAAAAAGGGGGGGGAAGGGGGGGGGCCCTTTGGGTTTTTTTTTTGGGTTTTAAAGGGCCCTTTTTTTTGGGTTTTTTTTCCTTTTGGGGGGTTTTTTTTTTTTTTTCCCTTTTTTAAAAGGGGTTTTTCCTTTTAAAAATTTTTGGGTTTTGGGGTTTTTTTTTTTGGGTTTTTTTTTTAAAAAAAATTTTTTTTTTTTTTAAAAATTTTTGGGTTTTTTTCCCTTTTTGGGGGTTTTTTGGGGGGGTTTTTTTTTTTTTATTTTTTTTTAAAAAATTTT